>DWMZ01001170.1:0-17405 GCA_018249855.1 Eueides tales michaeli
AAATACATATATATATATATATATATATATATATATATATATATATATATATATATATATATATATATATATATATATATATATATATAATCCAGTATCTTTCGCAATTTACTGTTTAATTAATATTTAGACGCTATAACTGCATGTAATGAGGTTCTAACGTGTACATATTGTATGTCAATTATTTAAATATAAACCGCTTATACTAAATCTTACTAAACTGAAAAAAAATATCACGTTATTGGTTTTGATTCCTTCAAATCAGTAATAAAAATATAATTCTCAAAGTATTATAACACAAATTTATTTTAAATTGGTATCATTCTATCTATATATTATCAGTCTTTAGAATTTCTTTTGTATATAGACAAAATATACTCATATATATTAGCTAATATATGATTGTGAGTAGATAAGGAGTAACTGACCTAATTGAAGTTTCACGTGTCTCGTGTTAGTGCCGTGTAAATTAATTTTGATTGTTAGTGTTCTCATTATATTAAGTATATTTAATGAAAAAAGAGGCGCCGTGGGATTTCATATTTCCACCATTATATATCTTTTGAAATGCACTGTACGTAGAGAACTGTAGATAATAAATTAGAGGTATACATATCTACTTATAGTAGCTCATATATTACAGTAAATTTAATTATTTTCAGTTGATTAATTAATATTTTCGGTAGTCTGTTTTATGTTTTTATTTTCACTATAAAATACGAATTAGTGCATTGCATAGTAACTTATATAAGAATTCTGAGCTAAAATCGTTGCAATCATTTAGCTTAAACTTTAAACGGGAGTTCGTCTAAAATTGTACGCACTCCACAAGTTACTCAATAAAATCTTATATATTTTTAATAAATGCGTGTGGCTGTGAGGCAGAAACAGTTAGTTTATCACATTAAAAAATTAACAAACCTAAAAGTGAGTTTAAAAAACAGATATTATACAAGCTAACTAAGTATAAATCAAAACTACAGTACAAAGTATAAAAATTAAAACTATATAAAAATACTACCTAAAACTATAATATTATATTAAAATATGAATGTGACTTTCTTTAGTTTTTTAGTAATGCCTCAAATGAACGGAGTGTCTTAACACTAGGTTCCCAAGTACCCTCTGCCTACCCTGCCATGTGCGGGATACAGCGTGAAGCTGAGTGAGTGAGTGAATGAATGTGTGTGTTGCTGACAACTCTTTCTATAGCTTCTTATTTATATAATACATCGTCAGCTTATAACATTTCACTATATGAGTATCAAACTTATGACCATCACTCTACTCTACTCTCAGGACCACTTTTCAGACTTCTAAAATCAAAAATAAAGAAGAGGAGCTTGCTTGAGTGATATGAGAATACAACAAGTATACTAAACCATTAGGAGACAGGCTGACATTGTAAATTTAAGAAAGTCGTAGTTTCTAAACAAAATAAACATGAAATATTTTATTTGCGGAATCAACCTCTACCGTTTACAGTCGCACGATTGTGCCCCTGCGCCCTGACAGGACTCTACGTGTGTAAGAGCCCGAGCAATAGAGCAGATATGTTATATACAATTAGTTAACAAAGACGCAAAATCGTTCGGAAAGCGAATAATTTATCAAAGTCACTCCGGAGTAGCGCCGTTACTACGAGGAAACAGTTTTTTCACTGAGTTATGCTGATCAACACGTTTGTACGTGATTGATGGTCCTTTTATACAAGCGAGTTCTGATGGGATAAATATCCATATATGGGATAATATGGATGTGTGAGATATGACCGTCGACGACCAATATGTATCGGGAGATGTAGAGCATTCAAGTTTGGGAGGAAAACATTATAAATGGCGATTGGCTCAAAGTTAATCATAATACTTTGGTTTTCAGTTATTTCCACAGTCATATAGATTTTCAGGTCAAATATATGCTTAATATCTATAACATTAAACATTTCATTTACTCGAGTGTGGATCGAACCCACTGCCTGTCGCGTTTACAGTCACATGGCCCTGCGCCACAACAGGCCTACAGAAATATTTATTAACCTTTCTTTAAATATAAAATTCTTCTGATTAATATAGTAACACAAACGTCTGGATGTACGTACCTATTTGTATCACAAATACAATATATTTGTATGGAAACAGTATGAATAATAATTTGAATATATTTCTCAAAATGATTCAACATCGTTTAGTCGAATAACAAAAGGATTGTTACAAAAGTTAAATATAAAGATTTTATTTATGTATGATTTGATATAATTAAAATTTTTGTTGAGTTATATCTTATAACAATAAGTTGATTTCTGACAACTAAAAGTAAAACTTTAATTGCTGAAAGAAAAAAGGTAAAAGAAATTAGTAAACCTTCAGAACATTTGCGAGGCGATCGCACCACAAACTATCATGTTTACAATGATAGGCCTCAAGAATTCGGCGTGGTAACATGTTGACAGCCCGCGGTAATGCACTTCCGTCTTTAGTATTATGGCAATACGCATCTACGTAATATTTAAACAGCTGAATAAAACACCTTCAGAGACAAGGAGTCGCTAGCTTAATCGGTATTTCCATTACCTGCAGGCTGTAGGGATGCGCTAAACATAGGTTTTATAACTTTTTACGTTTTGTAAAAATGCTACAACTCAAACATTTTGTAATAAATTATTTGCTTAGATTTCCTGTGTAAATATAATTGTATTTTTAATGGAAATACCTTTCTCCCATCACAACCACTACTGTGCAGAACAGAAACCTACTGTAATAAAACTTGTAACATTGATAATAGCTAGTTCTTTTTTATATCACATAAGTCTCTTCTCTATTAATGTAAGAAGATTATTATGGTTTTATTATATCATTATTTAAAAATATAGTTAAAACATGAAAAAATATGTTTTTTAAGGTATGCAGAGGGAACGGAGTGTCATAACAATGGGTGGGAACTCAAATTTACCCCATTAAGAATTTCGTTTTCGACTTTCCCTCAAATTCTTAAATCATTGCGTGTTGAGTAGTGTAACTGAACGCTGTTTTTAAACTCCTTATGACAATGAGGAAATAAAAATATTAAATATTTTATTCTCCCATTAGGAATCGAACCCACGACAGTGTCTTTATGCCGTTATTCACGAAATATTTTGAGAGAAACAGACACGCGTATAATGAATGAACAAAAGTATAGTATATACAAGAAATATTTAAATATACCATTACTATAAAAATATATTACCGTTAAAATAAGTACCTATATCCCGTTGAGAGAGGGAAGACGCTAGCTCGCTTAGACATAATCATAATATTATGCAGTGAAATTACAAAACATTCTAAATGGTTTTTACATTTTTAAAGTATCACTTAAGAAGGAAAAAAATTGTCATAGACAACAAAACAAATGAACGGTTTCGAAAAGGACGCGATTTTAACTATCGGCAACATTTTTGTACGTTTTCTAAAAAAAGTAGTACTTCCATACACATACAAATTAAAAAGAACATAAATATTCTAAAACACGTTTAAAAACTCACCAAGCTTAACTTTCATCACTGCAAGTTTAGTTCTGGACCTTCCAATCAATATGCAGTTCACTTGTCACTTGTACTGGGCAAGTGAGAAGAGATCTCGCGTTACACATTTGATATATTTATTAAAAATTAATTATATCATCAAGTTTCAGATGTAATGAAGTGTAAATTCCCTTAGAGGGCACTATCTGTATTCTTATGTTACTTAACAAGACAGGCATACAACAATGTTACGTTATTTTTACGAATAACAAGGTAAAAGGGAATAATTGAGAAAAATTAAAAATAAAATAAAACCAAAACAAATATTACATACACTGTAAAACAATTGCGGCATTTGTTTTCGTTCGTCCTTCAGAATATATTATCGTTTTCTATTCAATTTATTTATTGTATTTAAGAGCACGTAAAGATAAAAAAAGACAAAGATAAACTAAAACGATACTCTCTATGAAATTACGAGTAATTTGATCGTCGTCTTGTATCATACTGTTTATATTCCTAACACAAATGATCCGTATTTCCTTCGGGACGTCCCAAAATGGCTTCATTAAAACTTAGTACATTGTGGACATTAAATTCGTTACCTTCATATAAGGGCTACAGTACCGTGCGCCTGGCGTGTCTCCAGACTGACGGCTTGTTTACGTATTTCTTATTTGCTTGATTTTGATAACGATCATTTGAAACTTTTATTTATCCAGTTTCTTTCTCTTTTTTTGGAAAAACGGCGATAAATTAAAGTTAAAGTAATGACTTAGTGGATGAAGAAACTAGAATATGTATCTGACAATAAACATTTATTTGAAATTTTTATTGCAATAAAAAATCATATGCATTTGTTTATGATATTATAATAAAATGTGTTTTAACAAAAAAAGGTCTAAAAATAAGTGAAATTATTTTGCAAAAGCGTTGAAAACGATGACTTATAATTTTTAATACTAATATCGTAATATATGTACATAACATTATTCATTACCACATTTACAAGCAAATAAGGACCACGTCGTTACTTTTTGTATTCTTTATATATTTTTCTCAAAGTTTAAGTACTATTTACGTTTAGGATATGAACATTGTCTTTGAATAATAATGTTTTGTTTTTTCTTTTTTTATCGCCACACTGTATCCCGCACGTGGCAGGGTAGAAATTTGGGAATCTAATGGAGAGACCTCGGTCTGTTTCCCACTTTCCGCCACATTTAAAGCATTGCACTTTACCTTTTCACAAGAGAAAAGAAATGAAATATTTAATTTCGGGTCGTGATCGAACCTGTCGTGTTTACAGGTCCCCGCACCGTGCCCCGCGCCACGACAGTCCACAATGATTCGTTATGTTTATTTTTATATTTACTGAAAATATTTGCTTAAATAAATAATGATGGTTATTTAATATTGCATTCGAGTGTAATATAAATTTAAAATATTGAAAATAAATTGAATATTTGTGCCCCGAAAGCAATCCGGTCTTCACTTTCTATCGAACGACTAGATTCAAGTCCATGGCCGTGTATTTCAATGCACCGCGGTAATAAAATCACAACCAACACGTTTTTAGTCGCACGCTTGTGCTGTTACGCCATGAAGGCGTCATCATTATAATTTGTAACCTAAATATTGTTAAACGTATGAGGTATACTTTGGTATTTAAGGTGCATATGTAGTTGGTACAAATAGAAGAAACCCAGTATCTGCTATAAGATATTCTAAAAACATTCATTTTAAACAGAATCGTAAAGATACCAGCAGTTTCCAATTTTTGCTACTACTGTAATCCTTTTTTAGAAGTTCTTACTGTAACTTAACGTTATTTACGTGCCAATTTACATCACTGTTAAAATATTAAAGTAAGCGCAACGAGGCACAACGTGGCGTTGAGCTCCGCCACTCAGCACGCAATGCCTCCGGAATTTAACCAATAGGATACGGAAATGTTTTAATGGGAAACCGAATGTCTTGTGAAGAAAATTCATAAGATATTCTGGTTCCCTCTGCCTACCTTGCTGTGCGCAAAATATAGTGAATCTAATAAAAATACGTTAAGATTAAAACGAAGTAGAAACAAATAAAATAAGTAAAGAAAATTAAAAAATACTGCAAATGTTAAATATAATGTAAATTCATTATATTAGTAAGTAAATTTAGGAAAGTATTATACTCGTATATATGTTTCAACAATTTGCTTTCCTTGCTAGAGTTCTACATTAAACCTTCACTTTATAAGGACTAATACATATGTACTAATAAAGTGTCATTAAATTTTGTCGAGTACTTTACGTGTGAAGTGCGGAAGGTGGATAAAAAGACAGAAATAACATATTTTAGAATCATTTAACTTTAATGTTGTCATTATTTGTCTATAAAATTGTTTTCTTTAATTCTAATTATACGTTAATCGAGGTTTGAATAACATATATATTCTTATGTTTCTTCCTCAAATTGGCTTGTATATTGTCTTCCTTGTTGTTATTAAAACTGAGAATTATTCATCGTGGCTTTTTTTTATAAAAGAAATAAGTTTTCACAGGAGGTTACAAGCAGAGAGTCACCTTAGTTAGTAAATTTTCAAAAGCATTCTATGCCTAGGTAAGCTTTCATTCTGGCGCTTTGCTTTTTGCCTGGTTACTAGAGCAAAGAAATGAGAATTATAAATATTTAAATTCAATATATTGAATATTTTATTTTCTAGAGTGGGCATCGAACCCATAACCCTTCAAGCGCACTGACCGCTAAGTCATACGTTATCATTGTTTATTTTCGAATTGTTTATGTTATTATAATGCATATACGGAGATTTTTTACAAATAAATGGGATTCTTTTCTATCTTGCTTATTATTATTTATTTGAAACGACACGTAAATCTATGTAATACCTTACATTTACCAAATAGAACAATAATATAAATCAATCTTCAACGTATTTCGATATGGAACGATGATTTGATCGCGACCAGTCAAGTGAAGATCATCATAAACTAATCAGTATCACAGTATGACATTGAATGTATCCAATCTCTTAGATATTATATTGCTTAAGCTCGAGCTCTTATACAACGGCGCAAGAAGGGTCCATTTCCAGATAATCCTGTAAAAAGTGCAGGTTTTGCTCTTCGAATGTTATTCAATTCTTTAAAGAGGAAATTACAAAATTAGTACACTATTCGCCGTGTGATCCCGGCTTAGAATAGGATCACCCTGGTACTGATGGTGTCGTAAGAGGCGACTAAATTACGTGTGGGAGAGTCGCGTTGTCAGCGATGGCAATACGCATGGGCAGACTCGACCGGATTGTTACCACCCTCGGCATTTAAAACCGGCGTTAAGTAGTGGCTTTGGCTACTGCGTTTCGCATTAGATAATGCCGGGCCCCGAGGCCCATACACCTTACAGACCGGCAACGCTCCTGTAGCTCCTCTGGTGCTACACGAGGCCGTGGGTGGCGGTGATCACTTACCATCAGGTGACCCGCACGCTCGATTGCCGTGTCTTTTCCATAAAAAAAAAATCATCTTTGACCTACTTTCATAATTATGTCTCTTATAAATTACAAAGTACTGTTTAAAAATATTAAATACTTTGAAAGAGTACTTTGTAACTATATTTGTACTTTTTTTTAATGTCTTCCATATAGAGACAGCGATCGGATTTGTTAAAAATATAAATATTTATCATTACATTTTTTTGATTTTTTTAATTTGATTTTCTTAATATTGTTTATGAGTTATAAGCGTTTGATGGTCAAATTAAAATACTTTATCACAAGAAAATGTTTGTTAAATTTGCTACAATGAAGATAATAACTTAATAAGATTGAAAAAGTTTCTAGTCGCTTCGCACAATAAAAATCACAAATTCTTTGTTATTCATATATGCTACAAGTACCATACGTTTAATGTAACACAAATATATTGTATTTATAATGAAACATTTAGCCAATATCCTTATTTGTTCATCATTTTTCGCCAAATTAAACCAGTTCCATACTGGTGTAATTTGGCGTAAAATGAGGATCGTAACAAAATTTCCTAGCACTGGTATAATAATTATATCAACTGACCAGACGGATGCTACCTCAGTCTACCGCCACGTGTAACCACGAACTACTGAAATGTGTTCGAAACGTCAGGTTTCCAAAAATGTATAAAAATGAATATACGCGCTGTATGTAATAAATTTGTTTCATTTAAAATGTGTAATAATTCTAAAAATCAAAGATCTTAATAATTTTAAATTATTAAGCTTAATTAAAGAAAACTAAAGGCAACTATGAAAATATTATTTTTTTATTTTTTTTTAGCCTTACGCTGTATCCCGCACGAGGCAGGGTAGGCAGAGGGAACCCGGGAACCTAGTGTCAAGACACTCCGTTCCACTTCCGTTGCCCACTTTCCGCAGAAACTCAACGCCGCGCTTTGCCTTATTACCAGAACGAAGAAATGAAACATTAAATATTTAAATTGAAAATATTAAATATTTCATTTCCTCGAGTGGGGATCGAACCCAGAACCTGTCGGTTACAGTCAAACGCTTCTGCCGCTGCGCCATGACAGGCCTGGTGACAATATTACGAGGGGAGGTCCAAAAGTTCGCGGAATGAAAGGGTTGTTAATAAAATATACCAATAAATTTATTTTTCCTTTTCAATATAATCACCCTTAAGTCTAATACATTTATTCGATCTATGAAATAATTTTTCTAAACCATCGAAAAAATATTTTTTGTCTTTGGCCTCAAAATGCGCCGAAATTGCCTCCTTCACTTCGTTATCGTCGGAAAATTTCCTTCTCTTTAGCTCTTTTTTTAAATTTGAAAACAAATAAAAATCGCTAGGGGCCAGGTCTGGACTATAGGGTGGGTGAACAAGTGGTTCGAATCCATGCGTGTACAGAGCAGCCGTAGCAACTCGGCTCTTGTGAATCGGCGCGTTGTCTTGCAAAAGCAACACACCCTTGGCCAATTTTCCTCGACGTTTTTCTTTAATTGCCTCCTTTAACTTTTCCAATATCGTTGCGTAGTATTCTCCGGTTATAGTGGTACCCTTTTCTTTATAATCAATGAGTAATATTCCCTCACAATCCCAAAAAACAGTGGCCATCTTTCCAGCCGATTCTGACACTTTGAATTACTTGGGAGGTGGTGTACCCTTTTTGTGCCATTGCATGGACTCCTGTTTTGATTCAGGTTCAAAGCCATGTTTCATCTCCAGTAACAATCTGCTCCAAAATCTGCACAGGTTCGTCTCCACACACCTCCAAAAAGTGCTTAGACGCGTCGTTTTTTCATCAACCAAATAAGAGTTCGCGTACGACTGTTATATTGCAACTACACCCCACTTTCCCCCGAATGAGACACATTGCGTGTTGAGTGACGCACTTCTCACTTTTCTTGCCAGTTTTTCGATCGAAGGTATATCCTTTGCGTTTACATTTTTGATAAAGTTTATTTATTTATACTTCAAGCCAAATCTTATACTTTTGTCGTTTGATACAAACGTAACACATTTTAATTTCTGTATATAATATTTTACAGTATTTAATGTAAAGCTTAACATTTAATTTAACATTTCAGATCAAATAACTGTCACACTTACGGTTACAGTATTTTTTTCTAAAATTGCCACATTGCTATTTATATTATAAATAGTATTAACATAGATATTATATTTGTTGAGGACTCGCGTGATGGGATCAGAGTAGCGAACTTGTAAATAATAAGGTGTAAAGAAACTATTTTTACGTTTTTATATTACTGAGACTATGATAAATTAAGTAATTTACAGCCCCCTCTGAGGGGCCACTTTAACTGAAGCTGTTATTTGAAATAACTCGCGTAAAGCGCTACGCTTGACGATATAAGTCAGTAAGTAAGAGTGAGCTTGTGTTTCATTAAAAAATAATCAGTTTAGTTTTGTATGTAAAACAACTATCTGTTAGAGTTGTTATACAAATGGGGCAGTATCCTTAAAGGCGTATATTGCAGGTTCGATTCTCATTCTTGATGATGATAATTGCATTCTTCTCATCTCTAATCACTGATTTGGCCTCGTAGAAGGGATTTCCACTGCTCATGGTCTTGTGGGGCAGTCACTAGGTCTTGCCAGCCCTGACCCGTCGAAGCTGCAACGGCTTCAACGACGCTGCAACTGGTTTCAACTGCATTGAGTTCCGTCACTTACCACGTAATAACTCAATTCGGCGGAAAGTGTGGGACGGAACGAAGTGTCTGCACACTAGATTCTCCATCTGTTCGTAAGTTTGATAAATCTGTAACAAATAAATATTTGGGCTTGGACCGATAAACATTCACGAAACCTTATTTATATTAAATTGCTCTCCAGCTTCCCGCATTACTTTTGCCAACTGTTAATAAATTATAAAATTTAAAGTATTTCACATAATTATACTTCTTTATTTTCAGTAGCGTATGAATCAAATGTAAAAGGATAATAAAAATCTCTACCACTTTAAAATTATCTGTTAAAAAGGCCGACACCCGTTTGAGAGTACAGGTACAAGAAAGAGGAGCCGCTGACTATTGCATACACTGCACTTACAACTACAGTATGACCTATTTAAAGTAAAAGAGCAATGAGGTTGATCCCGAATGTAATTAACGAACTACCCAAGTCATAAGATTTTCAATTATATCATTTCACAAGTAATATAAATACTCAATCAATTTAAATAAATTCAGGTTACTCAATACTTATCTAAAGGGATATTAATATTAATCTTTTTTTAGTTATCACAGACATTTCCGTATCTATCTTACGGCCAAATTTTCGAGGTATAAAGTGGCAGAACTCAGTAACGTGCTTTGCGTTAGGATCAGGGGGAAGAAAATTTTTTTTTGAATATTTCAAGTCCTCGAGTGGATATACCGTGGCATGCGCCCACGTGCGATAATTTAGAAATGTTACAATATACACAGGTAATAAAGGTTGTAACTCTCGTTGTTTGTAGACCAACAGCTTATTAAATGGAACTGTAGTTATTAGGGTCACATTAGTTACACCAACCAACAGGACAAGTTAACTGAAAGTTTGTATAAATTGAGCATTTTTCTGAAACTAAAACACGTTGTAGCTGATTGGCTCTAGATTCTGTGTCTTTAAATCAAATCGTTATGGATCTGAATTAATTTGATTTTAAGTTTTTTAAATAAAAGTTGAAATTTTGTTGTTATACTCAATATACAATTTTGGCGTTGTGGCTCAGTGGAGCATCTTCTGACTGTAACCGAGTTCTGACTGTAAATTAGTGTAATACTACTCGAGCTGATATTATTTACTCCGTTGGACTAATAACAGCATTGAATCTATCCTCCACTCAACAATACGAAATACATTTTAAACTCTAAGTTACTGCGGAACGGAAAAATTATATTATGGTTATATAACTGACACATAAAAAATTAACACAGAAATAATCGCAAGTTCTGAATCAAAATGTCAAATATAATTTAGGTTTTTTAAATATTTATTCATTTTAAAGCCGTCGAATAGACATTAAATGTCCTACTAGTCCGGTATCGCTACCATCGCATTACTTGTAAACTATTCATTTTAACGTTGATGATTAAAATGTTAAAAATATATAGTAGGATTTTGTTTGACCTAGAATTGTGAATAACTTGAAGTGAAAACAATACTGACATAAACTCGTTATATATTGCGTTACACACATTACTTATCAAGATACTTATGTACTACTTAAATGTACAGCTGGCTGTATACATAAGCTCCAACATTAGCTCTTCAACAGCAATCACATTGAAGCTTAGTTGTTTAGTTTCAGATAGAATATATTATTCTTCGCCGCAATATCTCGAGCGCAATAATATTAGTATATTAGTACATTAGATACTCTTTAATGTTCTGTTGTTTTATGATCACACTTCGATAGTAATGTATTGGAAATAGCCTTCTTGCTTCATTAAAAATGAAAATATGATTATAGTGCTATAAACGCAAGGAGAAAGTGAATTTTGTTTATGTATACAAATATGTTAGTGATACTTTGGCACTACTTTGGTTATGAAATCTTAAAATCAGTGAAATTAGTTATCAGAGTGAGAGAATAATAAATTGTATACAATTTAGGTGATGTTAGTAGTAAGAGAAGGGAGATATACTGCTAGATACACGATGGAATATTAAAGAGATTAAAGAAAAAAGATTATACTATTTGTTTTTCAGCAACAAGTAATTGTGGGAACGTCTAATCACATTAACAAATATAATCCAATTCTTATTCATACTGTTTACTTACAAATATATTGAATATGTGATACAAATCCGTCTAGACGCTTATCTTATATTAGCAGGTTAATTTAATGCTCATGTTGAAAGAATGGTTAAAAATTGAAATTTTATTACTGTTATTAGATTAACATAAAAATATATATGCGAGTTTTTGAGAGAGATTTTGGCTAAATATTGTAGTATTTTTATATGAGATTATGTGTTTTTATTATCATACATGTACTGGTATGTATGTTTGGCATATAATTTTCGAAATAACTAAATAAATAATAGTTTTAATTTTAATATTACGTATACATCTCCATCATGTCCAGGGTAGAGGCAATGTGAAGTCTATGTATTTAACGCCTGTATAGTTGACTAATCGAGTAATGCTCTAAAAATAAATTTCCAGTTAATATGTGCTCAGTACACAATGTGTCCTCAGTGTACGTTTTCAACATTATAGTAAGCATTTTTATATCTGTGTTAGTAAAGTGAGAACTCATTTTGTCATATCGCTTATTTAAGTACTTCTTCGTTCGTTTAACTTGCCCCGTTCTTCTAACTCTTTTCTTTTAGGGAAGTAACTCAATTCAATTCGCATGGGGGACGTGGTACGGACGTGTTCTCATTGTGTCTTCAAGTCAAACATTGAATGAAATAATAAACTAATATACGCAGACTGAATTTGTTGAAAACACGTTTATTTGCATTTTTTTTTATTTCTCATTACACAAAATTACATGAAAAAAAGTCTTCTACGATACGAAACACACACATGCTAACTCTTCTACGTTTATACTTAAGTTATATTTGTATTTTTAATTTCTTTTTCGTACTTATATTAGTAAATCATTCATGTTGTAATATTAATAATTGTATAAAGTAAAATAATCAAGTTTACTCTTTGATATGCAGAAGTGTGATTGAGAATTAATTTCATTGTATGCGTCCAAATGACCGAGATCATTAAGTTTGTAATAAAATTTAAATTGATACTGATTTTGATATTAATTGTGATATCAGCTCTGGAGTTAATATCGTTTGTATGAAATTTTAATTAATCAGATCCAGATAAAGTTTGTTAACTAAAGTAAGTTGTGTGTACGTCAAATTATTTTCATGAATATAAACTTAAAGTTTATATTAAGTAAATTCAGGTAAATTTCCTCACTAACAGTCTAAATCTAAGCCTAAAAAATCACAATGTCTTGCCACCAAATACTTCTATAGTACATTTTTATTATAAGAAAAAAAAGTTTTTTTAGCTTCTAGCTGTATTCAGTCTTTATTTGTATTAGGCAAGTCAGATGGAAATCGGGAACCTATTGTTAAGATATTCCGTTTCTAGCGAATTTTCGGTGGTGACATTAAGCTCTGTAAAATATTATATAGGTACATACTATTCATTTAAAAATGTATATAAAATATTATCCTCATATATAAATACATAAAGTAAATATTCACAATAATCTTTATAGTCACCGGAAATATGTTTGACAATTTACATTCTTACAGCGAACATTCAATAAGCAGGTAGTGGAAGGTAACGAGTCGCAGGCTTTTTGGGCTCGTCTTCTATAGTTCCTTTGAGCGCAGCACCTTGTGAGAGTGTGTACGTCAAAGTCTATACTGAACTAGTAGAGAATTAGGTTTTCAAAAAATTATTTGCTTTTATGCGACTTTCCAGAAAAAACAATTGGAGCATAAGTTATTGCTTATAGTATAAAGTATCTACTTATTTAATGCTTACAATAATTTATTACTTTGTTGTTTTTCATTAAAATAATGAGAGAAAATAGTGTTATTCTGTTAGAAAGTATAAATGTCTTAAGGCCTAGAGGTCCTTTTTAGTTTATGACAGTAAGCAATCATATTGGTAAAATGCTTATAACACGACTGCTAATTCCTATTTCATTAAACATATCTTTGAACCACCGCGATGAACGAGGCTTTCCAATAAAAAAACTAAATCTACCTACATTAATCTAAAAGACAGCTAACTTTAACTATCTCAAGTTTTCTCGCAAACAGCCAATAACATACATGATAAATATTGACAATGATAACAAAAATATAGATACAAGTTATGATTGTGAACATAAAATAATATCCTCTATTTAGAGCAAACAAAATTGCATTTCCGTTTTACATTACTTTTGCAAACCGCAACATCAAAGTTGTGCAAGAACAATAAATCTCCAAGGACCGGAAGGAATGAGACAGTGAGCCGCAGGCAAGTAGTTGTCATACTTTATACTGCAGATACAAGTTATATGCGATACATTATAGAGACTGAGACAATGTAGAATATGTCATAACTTGTGACAGATGTTCAATATTTCCTCGGGAGCTTTGGCTTGGATTCTAAATTGGAATATGTGATAATATAAAATTACAAATTAATAAAATTAAATTATAGATCAGTGTCGTTTTATTTTGTATTTGTTAAAATGTTTCCTATATATTTATTTATTTTTTTTAGTTAAAAAAATTCATTACAAAAAAATCAGCGTGCATCACAATATTTTTTGAGAGCCAAGTTCAATGTTGGACATGTCTTCCTTGATTACAAAGACTAAGGAATCGGAGCTATGTAGGTATTTTCATACTTGCCTTTTTTTACATTCTTAATCGTGATTTCAGTACTTTCTGATTTTTTCATGTGCACAAAAATGCTTAAAGTGCTTGTGTATTTGTACGAAAATACATCCAAGCTTTTTTACATGATGAAAAATGATGAAAAGCGACAGGTTGTGGGTTTAATCCTCACTCGAGGAAATTAAATATTTATATGTTTGGCATCTGATTTCGTAGTTAGTCAATTCGTATTCATTTATTTTTATATCATTAGATATTATTTTAAATTTCATTTAAGTGGTTATATATACAAACGTGTTCCTCGTTATCATAGCGAGAATATTAAAATATTAAATATTTCATTTACTCGAGTAGGGATGTGACCATTCCAACACTAGCTTCAATATATAAATGACACACAATAAGGGTTCTTCCTTAGAATTCAAAAAAAAAAGGAAAATTACATTAAAGCCTTAGTAATGTCGTTTTCATCGAACTTCTAAAACGTAAATTTACGTAGAGGAACCCTTACTTGCGACGTAATGAGCCGACATTGTGATGATAATGTCTCTGGTACTTAACGCTTACAACGCGGAGAAAGGAATAATGTAGTGGTCAGTATTGTGGGGAGAATAGATATATTAAATCGAATTAATTGTGGTTTTCATTTTATCTCATTTTATCTCAATATTCGCATTAAATATAAATATAAAAATGAAGTAAAATTCCTTTCTATTCTATTTTATTATTTTGTTTTATTATTTGACAAGAAAATATTTATAAGACAATAGAAAATAAACCACTGTGCTTCAAAGCCAGGTCGTAGGTAAAGCAGTCATAAGTATAAGTTAGAAGAAAATATTTTGTTCAAAACTTTACACAATACTTTATGGATTGTTTACAGTCCTTGATTTTCGAACAGAAAATGTCACTGAAGTATATCAACTTCTAATTTTTTTTTTTAAATTATTAGTTCTAACAAAGTAAGTCTTGAGAAAACGTTTGTTCGAAAATTATATTATAAAGTTCATGTTAATGGAATATCGATATAAAGAAGAATGTTAACTTATTTTTAAGAAACAGTATTATAAGTTATGCATGAAAAAAATATACACGAGAAATCATAACATTTACACTGATTTTTTCAATTACATAGTGTAAAAACTGATCGATTGTGTGGTTTCAATGGTTATTTTAAAAATTTAGATTCCAATTTAACGTCAATTGTTTTATTGCTTATTATTGTTAATGTGGTTTTTAGAATATTTCTTTTAGCTCGATGCTGGATCTCTCACTTTGCACGGAAGACAGAAGGACTTCAGAATTTAGTATTAAGGCATTACGTTCCATTTCCCACTTTTTGCCGCATTTGCAGATCTACGAGATCCTTCTCTCGATCACGTAGAACTGTCTCTCAACGCGCATGTCGTCTGAGACCGATAAATATTCACGGGAAGAGAAAAAAATTAATATAAAAGCTTGTCATATTACTATTACCAAGTAACAAAATTATGATATTTAAATAATTGATCGGATTAGTTAAATTACTTCAAATAATTATACTCGTTTATTTTCAATGGTTTAAACTGAGAACATGAAAGGATGATAAAAATCTCTACCACTTTAGGGCTGTCTGTTAAAAAGGTCGATATCCGTTCGAGAGTCCAGGTACAAGGAAAGGGAGGAGCCGCTGACCATTACACACAGTACACTGTAGAGTTTGACCCAATTAAAGTAAAAGTACAAGGTCAGTGAGAAGTTTCATTGGAGTTGATCCCGAAGATAAACAACCTTGAGGAGTTATCAAGGTTATTAATATTATCATTATTTCACTGTTGATATAACTAGTTAAATCAATTTAGATATATTTATGATATTTATATCAACTTGGTTTTTAGCTTCACACATTATGCCGCAGGTAGTCAGATAACACCTGGGAAACTAATATTGAGGTATTGAGGCATTCCGTTCTTATTAAGACATACATTAAAAGCAAATATAAATTTATTGTAGTTACACAAAATATAATTTTAGAAATTCTGACGAGTCTCCTTTAGAGGAGAAAGAGACCACAGCTCACCACTGACTTCTCAAAAGACGTGTTTAAAGGGAATAAAAAAATCTTGTTTCCTGTTGTAAACCTACCAAGTGTTATATTTCACTAAATTGTTTAGGCTATTAAAATTGTTTTATCAAATAATATTTAATGAAATAATATAATTTATTTCAATGAAGTTATTAGAATGAAGCACTTTGCTTTCAGACTTCGACTAACTTCATGACACTATTTTAAAGTTATGGCTCAATATTCTGACCATTAAGTGAACAATTATAAAGCTGCAGCTGTTAGACAATATCCAGTGTAGAGTCGATAGATTGTATATAGAGATAGTTGGAAGTTTAAAAAAAGGTACGATAAGATAGAGTTTGTAATTTATATAGTATTCAAGTGTATGTATATTTTCATTTATGTTTGTATTTAAAGCTATCATACAAAATATCAGCAATTTGAATCTTAAAAGGAGTAATTTCAACATTTTTCATATCAATCTCATCTTGTTTAAATATATATAACTAGCTGGTGCCTGCGAATTCCTTTGCGTAAGCTTTCCATTTTTGTAAAACTACTTTGGTTTGCTTTACTTTTACCTGGCCCCTTTAGGTTCTACCAAAGGCATTGTTATTTTTTTTATAATAATTATTATTACAAGTAGTTTTTGGTAAAAATAATATAAATTTAATAATATTCAACTACTCTGATACTATAACTGTGTGCGTGAATTTAATAAAAGTTAGTCAAATGCAAGTTTTCATACTTAATTTTGTGGAAGTATGAACGTATATTGCATGAAATTAACTACGAATATAATTTGTAGCGGTTTTGTCTGTGGAATACCTAAAAAATACAAATATCGTTTTTTTCCTCACTTGTATTGTAAATTATATTCAATCAAATTTTATAATCACAACATATATATATATATATATATATATATATATATATATATATATATATATATATATATATATATATATATATATATATATATATATATATAT
>DWMZ01001171.1:0-17403 GCA_018249855.1 Eueides tales michaeli
GAAAGTTTGTATATATATATATATATATATATATATATATATATATATATATATATATATATATATATATATATATATATATATATATATATATATATAAGTTTTTCTGTTTCACAGACGGAAGGGTAGGCAAAAGGAACTTGGAAACCTAGTATCGAAGTGTCGAATTTGAGGCATCGCGTTGAGTGGCGGAACTAAACGTCGCGCTTTGTCTTGTTACCAGAGTGAAGAAATGAAAATATTAAATATTCAGTTTTTTCGGGTGGAGATCGAGCCCACAACCGGTCGCCTTAACGGTCACATGCTTGTGCCATGGAATGCAAAGAATGTAATCATTTTTTTTTATTAGTATATATAAAGATGATTTTTTTCTTTTGTTTTTTTTTAGATATGCGCTGTATCTTGCATATAACAGAGTAGGCAGAGGGAACCGTGAAACGGTGACAAGGCATTAGTCCCCTTTCCGTGGTTTCATTCGGCACCCATAACTATCGGTGCGTCTTTGGATGGGCTCATAGCCCTTGAGGTAAGTGGACTTGAGCAAGTGCAGGGAAAGAGGAATCAAGGATGAGCAGAAGCTACCTGGGCGGTCAACCCAGCCGAGTGAGACGTCCGGTTACCCGGGGGAGGCCCAGCATAGGTGACCAGCCGCCAAGGTGGCAGTTCAGGAGTCAGGATAGACAGAGGGAATGCAGTGCTAAGGCATTTTATTCCCCAAACTCTGTTTTCTTTTTCAAGAAGCGGTATAGAGTCTGGTCTGTAAGTGACGACGGTGACGGTTGTTGATTTGATTTATAGTCAGAGAAATAAATTATCCTCATTTCCTCGCTCCAGTAATTAGACAGAATAAGACATTGAATTCTTCCACTCAATACAAAATGTCATGAAAACTAGGCGAGGAATAATATTGTGTGGGAACGAAATGTCTCACTAGGTTACCCTGCCTACTCTACTATAATCGAGACACAAAGGGAACTCAAAAAAAAAAATAGAATAATTTCCGGTAACTACCTAACTGTACAAAGAGGTAATATAGAAGAGAAACACATTCACACTATGAAATGCAGAGAGTATGTTATCATACTACTGTAGCAATACATTGCTCTACGGATCTCTAAAGCCGAATATAAGGTATTCCGTATCAACCGAGCGAGAAATAAGATTCTTTATTCCTATACACGTTAAGCAGATTATGTTGAATTTATGTAACCACTCTACTTAGGAAAGCGGTTCATACAAATTATTACGATGGGAGCCTTCAATATTTGAGTATTTGAAATCTTTGTTTACATATTTTAATATAAGAAGGCTATCGTGGCGCAAGGAAGGACACACGTGAAACTGTAAATGAGACAGGTTATGGGTTTTATTCTCAGTCGAGGATACTTAATATTCAATATTTTAATTTTTTCGTTCTATTGACAAAGTAAAGCGCGGCGTTGAGCTCCGCTACTCAACACGCTACCCCCTACTTTCCCACGAATATACGAATTTGTTTTAATGGAATGGAGTGTTTTTAGTTCCCAAGTTTCCTCTGCCTACCCTGCCATGTGCGGGATACTAAAAATAAAAGCAGTATATAAAATCAGCCCCGGTTTTTTACGCGAACGGAACGGACCCATTAATGACTACGTAAGAGTAAACTGCATACTTGAGTTTCAATTAATAAATAGACGGGCGAAACAATCGAGATATTAGAAAGAGTAGAAATGAACTTTCTCAGTTCTAGGGAGTGAAATGAAGTAATTGCAAAACACAAAACTCTTTGTTGGTGAAAATATAAACCTTTTTCATTTAATAGAAGTCTGTTCCGAGTACGTACTCTCATTTCTCTTTCACTGTAAAAACCGGACTTTGTTAGAAATTGTAAAATCTGATCTTTCTTTCTTTTTTCTTTTTTTAGCTTCACGCTGTATCCCGCACAAGACAGGGTAAATCCCCACTTTCCGCCGAATTTGAGGTATTGCGTGTTGTGTTGTGTGGTGGAACTCAACGCCGCGCTTTACCTTATTACCAGAGAGAAGAAATGAAATATTAAATATTTTAATTGAAAATATTAAATATTACATTTCCTCGACTGGGGATCGAACCCAGAACCTTATCTTTCCTGTTTCCGTAACAATTTAGAAACATTCTCTTGATAGGAGCTTGAACATACTACTTAGCTTTATCACCAGAGCAAAGAAATGAAACCACAACATGTCGTACTTTAAGAAACATAGGTCTATAATTTTTTTTTTTTTTAACTAAGCTTCCTTTACAGTGGCCATAACTCGCTGACCGTACTATATGTAGGACGTAGATACATACCAAATTACTTCAGTCAAAGAGGACGGGTTGCTGACGTATTCACTTTTCAGAAGTATCTTGGAACCTTCTATGACTGTGATATTCGGTGGCCCCAAATGAACTATAGGTGGATCTGTAATATAACATATAAGTATATGATTAATACAGAAAACTACATAAAAAAAATATGTTGTTAAGGAAGGCAGAGGGAACTTGGGAACCAAATTTTAAAACAATCTGTTGCCATTAACACACTTCCGTTGCCTACTTGCCACATCCTAGCAGTAAGGAAAGGCATAAAATTTAAGATCAAGCCTAGTCTCTGCTCACTGAATAAATTGGAAAAATTTAACATTTTAACTTTTAATTTTTTAATTTTTTTCAGCCTTACACTACTGCGTGCCCACATATAGAAGAAGAAACTTAGGAGCCTGGTGTTAAAACTCTCTATTCTCTGAAGCATTGCGTATTGAGTGGCGGAAATTAACACTGCGCTTTGATTTGTCACTAATCTAGTGCTAAGTACTCCGCTACGTTTCCCATTGGGAGTAGCGGAACTAAACGCAGCGCTTTGCCTTTTAACCAGATAGAAGAGATGAAATAAAAACTATTCCATATCCTCAAGTGCGAAGAGAAAAAAATAATAAAAGAAGAGAACACTTACACCATACTTCCAATTCTTTAGTAGCATGTATAGGATGCTCGTTCGTGGAGACCATCACATCGTTGACCGCTTGACATATGAACTTCCTTCCGTTTTCGTTTCGAGTCGCTTCGAATGTTAGGTTCGATTTGGTTTCGAAAGTCGTATCAGTCTAATGAAAAATTATAGAAGAAGCTTATTATTTCCTTTTTTGTTTTCGTATGGCAGTGGGAACCTGGGAACCTTGTGTTAAACACTTTTTTCGTATAACCTCCGTTTCCCATTGGGCATTGTGTGCTTAGTGAAGTAGTTTAACACCGCACTTGACTACTTCCTACCAGAGCGAAGAAATAAATATATTCAGAATACCTTCTTTTCTCTTCTTAAACCTTCGAATCTATATCTAGAGCTTAAATAAAATTTCCAAATTATGTTTATTTTAGCTTCACGCTTTATGCCGCACATGGCCGGATAGGCAGAGGGATCTTGGGAAAGTAGTGTTAAGTCACTCTGTTCCGTTTCCCATTTTTTCGCCGAATTTGAGTTGTTGCGTGTAGAGTGACGGAACTCAACCTCTTGTTAGTGACACACATCAAAATCAAAATATTAAATGCCATTTCAACAGTTTAGAGTTGTAAAATTTTAATTGTCCGCCATTCTGTCGAGAAGATTTTGGTTCTCAACAATTTCTAACTGTCATCGCGACTTACCGAAGTTTTCAATAATGATTTTGGTATAGAGTGTTTGGTAATGACATTTTGAGGGTATGTCAAAGCTTTTGTTCGTGCCATATCCCGCTTTTGGCAGGGTAAGTAGGGAATATAGTGTTAAGACACTCCGTTCCTGTTGAGACACTTCAAGTCTTTCCGTAGAATTTTAGAGCCATTGTATGTTAAATAGCGGAGTTCATCGCTGCGGGATACAGCGTGAAGCAATTTCTTTAATATTTCCTAAAATTCGACTATTACAAACAAATAAAATGTTTCGCCTTCAAAGACTTGTCTTCTTAAAATTTATTTAAATACACTGATATACTTACATACACCAGTAGACATGTAGTATACTGCTGATACAACTATGATTTATATTTATATTTTTAATTTTAAGTTACCTTAAAAACAACATGTCGTAAGCGACGGAGTTTAACGCCGTATTTTGTCAGAAGCTATGAGTATTTTAATTAGGTAATCCTATGTAATAATTTTAAATTAGGTTTAATATGGTATTATTTTACATGTAAAAATATTAATTTGTGATCATTATGTTAAAATATTCTTGACTTACCGCCTCAACGACCTTGTGCTGCTCCACCCACATGAAAATAAAGAAAAGTTTGAATTATTTAAATATTCTATACAATATTATGTAGAGGACTATCGTGGCGTAGGGGCACAAACGTGCGATTGTAAACGCGACAAGTTGTAAGTTTAATCTCAGCTCGAAGAAATGATATTTTTATACGAGTACTTTGATTTCTTCGTTCTGGTAACAAGGCAAAAACGCGGCGGTGAATTCCGCCACATAACCACGCATTGCCTCAAATTAGGCGGAACGGGGGAAACGGGGTGGAGTGTCTTAACACTAGGTTCCCAGGTTCCCTCTGTCTACCCTACAATGCACGAGATCCAGCGTGAAGCCAAAAAAAATAAACTATTTGTATATAAATATCTTTTTGCACTGATATGCTTTTTTACACAAAGTAATATTTATTAACTCATCTATTTCCTTCTACTTATAAGATTGTATAAGAGACCTTTGAATTGTTTTACTGAAATATGCGTAATTGTAAGTCAGCTTGTCTTTGGTTTTGATATGCAAAGATCTGATCTTTAAATGACATTATCCATACATAAATCAATATATCAGATGCAGAAATATACAAAATTCTACAAAATAATACAGTCAATTTAAAAAAAAACAAACAATAAAAATAATAAGAAATCTGAGTTTCATATATATCAAGTTAATAAAGTATGAATTTTAAAAGAAAAATAAAAATCTGAACCCGCAATGCCTTAAGGATTCCGCGGAAAGTGGGAACCAGAAGTGTGTTAACGGAAACTGAGTGTCTTAATAAAACAGGTTCCCAATTTCCCTCTACCTACTATATAAAATTTAATTCAATTCAAGTAAAAATTATAGCTATTATATTGCACACTTATTATGTGAAATATGTGCGTCTTTGAAATAATAAAATGTAGGATTTAGCGCTCATAACCTTCCTCCGTCTTATCATTGCTATGACTTAATCATGTTTAATTTAAAAATAAAGTTGGGACACACTTGGTTATATATGTTTGATTTTTTTTTAGCTTCACGCTGTATCCCGCACATAGCAGGTTAGGGAGAAGACGCCTTTGAATCTAGTGTAAATAATATGTTACCATTAAGACACTTGCTATCCCGATTTTCTGTTGAATTATGGAGGCATTATTATTATGTAACGCAACTCAACGCCGCGCTTTGCCTCGTTGTTAGAGCGAGGTAGTGAAAATATCAAATATTTTATTTTATCGCGCTTACACAAGTTACATACTTGTATCTGCTTCACGACAAGTCTCAAAATATATTCTGGATTATTGATATATTTTAAAAAAAAATTGAGGCCGTCGAGGCCTGTTCATACGATTGTAGTGAGCTCGATATCGTCCGCGGGGATTAGAATTTATTGTGAAGTATTTTTTTTTTTAGTTTTTTTTACTTTAGCTTCACGTTTTATCCCGAACGAGGCAGGGTAGGCAGAAGGAACCCGGGAACCTAGTGTTAAGACACTCCATTCCACTTCCGTTCTCCACTTTCCGCCGAATTTGAGGCATTGCGTGTTAAGTGACGGAACTCAACACCGCGCTTTGCTTTATTTCTAGAGCGAAGAAATGAAACACTAAAAAATTAAATTGAAAATATTAAATATTTCATTTCCTCGAGTGGGGATCGAACCCAGAACCAGTCGGTTACAGTCACACGCTTGTGCCGCTGCGCCACGACAGGTCTCATTATGAAGTAATCATAGATTTAAAAGAATCTACCAACTATTTTCTTCCTGTCTTTTTAAATTTTATAATATTTATCTCTAGCGACTTACGATTTACTAAATAAATGCCATATATACTATTACAACTTTTTTATAACGCTGCAGGAACTGAAAACGCACAAACGGAAAAACTATACTTCATTAAAATGGAAATTTTACAAGTAAATTAGATTTTTCAAAATTTCTATATAAAAAGGGAGATTTTCCGTTTTATGTCTTAACATGTAACTAGCAAATAAACATACATTATAATATGTTCCAAAATAAAGAAATGTCACTTCAACCCAGTGTACTACGACCATAACGCCGTTTATGATATCTTCGTAAATTTCCGCGTTTCAAACGTTTTTGATGGTTATGACTTAATTAAACACGTAAAGCTTGTATAGGGACACTCTGAAACTTACTGAAACGGAATACTTGTCTTGTCTGGAGTGTCTTGTTTATGTTTTTTGTTTTACTATCAAATTTTACGCGTAACTTGGGATAAATTACTCTAGTAATGTCTATTTTATGGTTTTGTTTTCAAAAATGTTTAATATTATGAGCCGGAAATACGTTAAGTAATGTGGCCTGTCGTGGCGCAGCGGCACAAGCGTGTGACTGTAACCGACAGGTTCTGGGTTCGATCCCCACTCGAGTAAATGATACTATCGTGGCCCACTTTCCGCCGAAGTTTTGTGGTGGCGGATCTCAACTCCGCGTCGTCTACGCGATAAAATGAGAATATTAAATAAACATTTTATATGTTCATTCATAAATCTGAATCGTTTAATATATTTAACGCACCAAAATGTGTGAAATTAAAAAAAAAGATCGTGTAAAGAGTTCCACTCAGTTTCTTTTATATATTTTCCAACCTTTTAAGGAATTAATTGGTTGGAATTTCACTTTGTACAAGTTCTTGTTGATTCTTTTGTGTTGCAATAGTGTTTGGATTTTTATCAATGTCGATGTTTTTTATGTATATTATTTTTTCTGTATATATCTTTACGTTGAATCCTGCATATGGTAACGTAGGCAAAGGGAATTTGGTGACCAAGTGTTAAGACACTCCATTCCATTTCCCAATTTTCTGACGAATATTACAGACACTGCGCCTTGAGTGGCGGAACTCAACGCCGTGTTTTGTTTTGTTACTAAAGGGAATAAAGGAAAATATTAATTGTAAACTCATTGGTTGTAGGTAATATTTCTATTTGAATGTTAAATATTTTTTTTGAAAGCGCGGCGTTGTGTTCTGCTACTCAACTAACATGTCTCGAAATTTCGACAGATTTATGGGAACCATTTGTAATTAGGTTAACACCTAGGTTCCCTCTGACTCCCCTTGTATATGCGAGATATAACGTGAAAAAAATAATATAATATTTTCATCGACTATAGCAAGTCACTGTGTAATCCGATTACGATAGTAGGCTGCATTTCAAGGTATTTTCCAGTCGCAACTTTTGTGTTGTTAACTTTTTGTATTTGTTCTTTTTATCTAAAATATAGTTCAATTTATTATATATACATATTTATAAACGAAAAGAGAACACCAGGCGGCGTTGAGATCGTATCACCTTATATAGCCCATTTTAAATACATTTAGTGCTTGATAGCGGAATTTAACGCCGCAAGATGTGCGATCAATCAGGATAAAAGAAAATGAATTATAGAAGTATAAATCATTCTTCGAGTTTGTTTTTTTATGTCTATGAGCATTTCTTTTAAACAGTTCGAAGGCGTTAAGTTCCGCCGCTTAACACGCAATGAAATCTGTAGTGGAAGGGGGTAACTTAACACTAGGTTGCCAAGTTCTCTCTACATAGCCTGCCATGTGCGGGATAAAATGTAAAGCTGAAAAAAAATAGAATAATTATTTTCGTAAACATTTGTGTCTAGACTCTATAGCTGAATGTAGCTTAATATCGCTTTATATTTGAGGCCTGTCATGACGCAGAGGTACAAAGGTTGTGGGTTCGTTCCCCACTCGAGGAAATGAAATATTTAATATTTTCAATTTAAATATTTAATGTTTCATTTCTTCGCTCTGGTAATAAGACTAAGCGCGGCGTTGAGTTCCGCCACTCAACACGCAATGCCTCAAATTCGGCGGAAAGTGGGGAACGGAAGTGGCATGGAGTGTCCTAACACTAGGTTCCCGGGTTCCCTCTGCCTACCCTGCTTCGTGCGGGGTACAGCGTGAAGTTAAAAAAAAATAGTTTTCATTTTCTTCGTTCTGGTAAGAAGGCATTATATTGGGCGGAAAGTGAGGAACAGAACGGAGAACCTTAACACTAGGTTGTCAAGATCCTTTTGCCTACCCTACCATGTGCGGGATACAGCGTGAAGCTGAACTTTACAATAGAAGATAAATTACATGAATTATGACCCCGAGTGAGAGTCGACCTCATAACAGTCGCATTTAAGGCCAAATCATGATCCACTGAGCCACAACGGTCTCAGTCCTTAATTAAAATTATTAATACAATTAATAAGTTTTTATAGAGAATACTAAAATCATTGAAGCGTTCGATTTCTTTGATGTCAAAGATGAAACATTTTTTTTTTTTTGCTTTTTTTGTCAACTAAAATTAATTAGTTCTCTTTAAGAGTTTTTATCAAATTATCCATTTTTAATTATATTATTAAATTTATTCAATAAATTTATTAAATGAATTAATTCAATAAATTTGTTCAATATATTTATTCAATTACTTTTAAACTAAATTATGTTATAATATGGACTTTTCGAGGTCTGTCGTAGCTCAGTGGTACAAGTGTGCGCTTTTTCGACGATGGCTTCATGGAAAGCCTTAAGAATTTGGTTCATTTAAATACACGGAAAACTCAGGTTTTACGTTTATTTATTATTATTTTTAAAGTAGGCAGAGAGAAGCCATTGTCTCTTTTTCTCTCATTTTCCCCAAAATATTAACTCATTTGGAGGAATTCCGCCGAGTAATGAAAAAATTTACTACCTTTAAATATACAGTTTGACATCCCATTGCGCTACAATTGCGTCCATATATGATTAACGTCTATAAATAAATAATTGAGGCCTGTGGTGACTGTAACCGAGATGTTGTGGATTCAATACCTATTCAAGGTAATGAAATATTTAATATTTTCTATTTAAATATTTAATGTTTTCATTTCTTCGCTATGGTAACAAGGAAAAACGCGGCGTTGAGTTCCGCCACTCAACACGCAATGCCTCAAATTCGGCGGAAAGTGGGAAACGGAGTGTCTTAACACTAGGTTCCCAAGTTCCCTCTGCCTACCCTGCCATGTGCTGGATAAATATATGTCTGTATATAAATAATATGTTGAATTGAATCTAAAAATAATGTGTTTTTTAAATCGTGACCTATTCAGGCATATGAAGCTGTATATAGAATTGGTTCGTTCATATGAGGGAATGAAATATTTAATATTTTAAATGAAACACTTTTAAACGGATTAATCGCGTATATTGAGTTTTAAACATTTTTGGAAACCCGACGTTTCGAACACTTTACAGTAGTCTGTGATCACGGGTACGCTTTAAAATATGTAACAATCGCGAAAATCAAAGATACTTTTATATTTGATATTTTCAATTCTTTGCACTAGTAACATGGCGTGGCGTTAAGTTACGCCACTCAACACGTAAGGTCCTAAATTTTGACGAAAACAGTTGATCAGAACGGAGTGTCTTAACACTAGGTTCCCAAGTTCCCTACCTACTCCACAATGTACGGAATACCACAACGTGAAGTTAAAAAAAGCTTCACTTGAACCGTCAAAGTCATTTTTATAACAAAATTTCAGATTTCCTCAAGAACTGACTGACTTTGTAAAGATAATTAGTAAGTTATAATTACTGTTAAAGTATTAGTGTTTCACAAGTTTGTGGTTCAGAACGCCGGAAGGTAGCCTTATAAATGAGTTAAAAAGGTGGATTTGCTTTTTTTCTCCTTTCTTTTTATTTTTAAGAAAAATATTGCGTTAAACGTAATCAAAAAAGCTCAAAAAAGCTCAAAAAAGCTCAAAAATTTTCCATTAAGACACTTTCGTTTAACTTTCTCAGAACGAGGAAATCTACTTACATATTTCATTCTCCCAAGTTGGATTTGAACCCATAATCTATCACGTTTGACACCGCACGCTTGTACCATTGCTACAATGGCCTCAAACCTTTTTTCTTAACGAACAACAAAGATATTGTCCAAATATTTGATTATCAAACAAATTTCCATTTCATACTAATTACTAATAAAATTAAAATGAAAGATTCTTTTGAAAATTTAGACTTTTATAATTGATTGTTCAAACAGTTACTGTTCATGAATTTATTACATAGTACGATTGACGAATTACGGCCGCTTAAAAGTTAACTTTTCAAAAGCTTTTGGTAAGAAAATGTTAAAAAAATACGCTAAAATTAAATAAAAGCGGCCATCTTTGCTAGCATAAGGGCCACGGCACGTTAATCCTACTGTACTTTGTATATTTTCTTTTACATAGCAAGATTAATTTTTAGCCGGAATGATTAATGATGTGTGAAGTGGTCTAGACTTCAGGCATTTTTTACGAAATTCTAAAAATGAGGCCATTGCCGCTAGTAGGGTAGTATATAACTTGATATGTTGTAAATACGATAGTTGCAAGTTCGATTTCTATTCAGGGGAATGGGTATATTTGAATATTTTTTTTTTGCTCTAGAAGACAAAGCAAGGCGTTGAGTCTCGTCTAAGGTCTTGAAAATTGGACTAGACTTGTAGGGGATGTTCATTATGCACAGCAGTAGATCCTTGCTTATATAAAGCAAGTTAAGAGGCAAAATTATGTTAAAACACTCATATCTCAACATTTCAACTGAATTCAATACAAATAGTTGCGGAACTCAACGCCGCGCCGTTCTACAGATTTCCAAAGATGGCACAAACAAATGCATATCCCAATATCTCAACTTTAGCTTAAATTAGCGCGCATCCATCTCGTCTCGTTCACAGTGGTGACAGAATGAAAAATTATCGCGACCCAATTCCTAACCATTGACGAATATAGAGAATATTGATGTGCCTTTATATTGTAATTGCATTATGAATTTGTGACCTGTTTGGACTATATAGTCACCTTTTTTCAGCCCCCAAGGCAAGGTAGGGAACTTGGGAACCTTGAGAACCCTTTGTGTCTATTAAGATACATTCGTTGCCTATATTTCGCCGAATTCAGATGATATTGCGATTGGCGGAGTTTAATTACGCGCTTTACTTTGTTTCCAGAGCGAGGAATTGGAAACATTAAAATTTTCTCGAGTAGTCATTGAAACCACAACTTGCCGCTTTTACACAGTCACACAGCTTATTCACACGCTTGTCTCTGCGCCACTACGGGCTTAATTAATTAATACAATATATTTATATTTATAAATCTTATTTTTCACTCACTCTCTCAGCTTGACAAGAGCCATGCCAGAGAGAACTTGGAACTCAGTGTAAAGACACTCCGTCTATATATATATATTTTATAGCTTCACGCTGTATCCCGCACGAGGCAGGGTAGGCAGAGGGAACCCGGGAACCTAGTGTTAAGACACTCCGTTCCACTTCCGCTCTCCACTTTCCGCCGAATTTGAGGCATTGCGTATTGAGTGGCGGAACTCAACACCGCGCTTTGCCTTGTCACCAGAGCGAAGAAATAAAACATTAAATATTTAAATTGAAAATATTAATTATTTCATTTCCTTGACTGGGGATCGAACCCAGAACCTATCGGTTACAGTCACACGCTTGTGCCGCTGCGCCACGACAGGCCTCAAAATAACAAATAAATAGTTAAATTTAATATAAATGTTAGTTTTGAACATAATTATTTATCAATACTAATGATAAAGATTATCTGTTATCTTATTTCACCAAGTAAGAGCCTCATCCAGTGTACCGTGATACAGGGTGTGTGTAAAATTCAATTTCCTTAGGGCGTGTTTAATTAAAGACACCGACACGTTAGATTAATGTGATGCGATGGTATGTACGTGCACATATGGTTGAAGGGGAGATGTGATTTTTGACCGTTTTGGGTTCAAATTCAGTTTGTGGGAATTATATTGGGAGCCAGTGGTGGTGTAGGTGTGAATGTAAACGTGACAGGTAGTTGGTTTGATCTTTACTCGATGTAATATAATATTTAATTAATTTTCACGCTCTGGTAAAGAAGAAAAGCGCGGCGTTAAGTTTTGTCACTTGCTAAAAAATGCCTCTAGAGTTTTGCGGAAAATAAGGAATAAAAGTATCTTAATGGGAACGGAGTGACATAACACTAAGTGCGGGATACAGCGTGTAACTGGAAAAATAAAAAAAATAATGGAAATAGAATTTTTTACTGCAAAAGGATCAACATCATAGACATTTTTCACTAAAATATACTACCATAGTGAAACCGCCCCGTTCTATATTAAGTCATGTGACCTAGTGCTTTCTTTACCTATACTGCCACATTACCCTCAATCAGATATCATAGAGAGAGAATCATGCGGAGCTCAACACCATGTTTCATCTTGTTACCAGAGCGAGGAAATTAATAAAATTCATTTCATATATATATATATATATATATATATATATATATATATATATATATATATATATATATATATATATATATATATATATATATATATATATATATATATATATTTGAAAAGACAAGGCAAATGAGAGTTCAGGTCTCCTGGTGGTTAGCGTTTAACGCTGCCGGCTGCTGCTGTGGAACCCATTTCGCATCGACCCGGAAATTTTGCATGGCTCGGAGAGGTTCCTACGAAATTGCACCGCAGTAGAGTGTACGTGGTACACTAAATGGTGAGAATGGTATTTAGGCTTGTGAAATACTTTGCAGTTACAAAATTCTGCGGCAGGTATCAGTTCACCCCATGATAAATGTGGTAGAAAATGTAAAGCAAGGAGACGTCTCTTAGCAATAGTATGCATGCAGGTTGAAAGAAGAAACGACGGTCGTCTATTTGATAGCTTCAAATCAAGTGTTTGAGTCCATATAATATAGAGTGGGGTAAAGATGTACAAAAAGTGCGATGAGGCAATTTTCCTGAACAGAAAGCAAAAAATATTCAATTTGTTTATGTCACAAGAGGTAGCGATAATATTTAGTTTTCAAAATTTATGAAATTAAATGTTCATGTCTATATAGAAGGTCTATTGAAATATGACTGTCAAGTTATAAGTTCAATTGCCACTTAGGAAATTCTTCATTCCATAATATAAAACGCAGACTTAAGAGACGCCATCCTATACGCTATGTCCGAAAAATTGGGTGAAAAGTGTGAAATACAGTGTCTCAAAACCAGCGTAAATTATGATATTTGAAATGACACCAATAGGATCACATGGTCTGGAAATTAAGGAAAAAAAGGAAAAAATAAATATAAAAAATGTTAAATAGTTAAAGTGCACATTAAAATTCTGAATTGAATTTCAAGTCAGCCTAAGAGAGAATTCAGAAAACATTTTACGATCTACTTTAAGTTGAGAAAACCTACATTTAAAGTACACACTTCACGCTCTGGAGAAAAGATGAGAATCCCCTGCCAGAGTGGAGAAAAGAAATTATATATATATATATATATATATATATATATATATATATATATATATATATATATATATATATATATATATATATATATATATATATATATATATATATATATTAATATTCTCCGAAAAAGGATCGAACACACTACCACTACGTTTGCAGTCAAGCGGTCAAGTTTGCTAACACCTCTTGTAACTTAATCCACGCCTTAATGTCTCACAATTTGAAGTAAATAAAAGAATGAAAAATGAGGAGCAGTTACTTGGATATGTTCTATTAAAATAATTGCACAGATGTTTTACGAAGGAATGGTTCTTCTTTCAAGTATTAACCGTTTTTTCTTATATTTATATACTGTATAAAATCTCTCGTTGCTTTTATTAGTAGCTGACTGGGAGCTCGTAAGCGAAAATATGTGATGTAGAACGCTGAAACTTTCCATGTGGGGTATTTGAGGAGTGTAGGAGGGAACTAAAAGAAAGTTTACGGAAATTCTTACGGAAACGGAAAAATGACTTTTCATGCCTCGTTATAAAATAAATTAAAAAATACCACTACAGTCTTGGTTTAGTTGCCGTTTTGGTAAGACAAAGCACGGCGTTGAGTACCGCTATATAGCATAAAATCCCTTACTTTCAGGTAGGATCGAAAAACAAAGTATTTAACATTTAACACAACACACTTAACAAGCTATATGCTATATGCAATATAAAATAAATGTATGCAAGATAAGGAGTGAAACATAAAAGTAATAAATAGCAACAAATCTTATGAAAATGTTTGAAATTACGAAAGAATATCGAAAAAGATTTATAGAGAAAGAGTGAGTGGTAAGAGATTCAGAAGGTGATCTCGGTTACAAGAACATAGTACGGCTATAGGAGGAAGATCACCTCAGAAGACATGTATGAGGACAATTCTAGGGAAAAGTCACGTACAAAGAAGTTTCCCTTGAGGATACGCCTAAGGAGATTGATGACAGTTGACAAGACGATCATCAGAGGACGTAGCACGTTTAGTACTCAATTCTTTATGGCTAATCCATTAATAAGAAAAAAATAAAGGCATGTCATGGCGCAAGTACACAAGCGTGTGAACGACAGGTTGTGGGTTCGATCCCCACTTGAGAAAATGAAATATTTTATATTTTCAAATTCACTCTGTTCTTAACAAGGCAAAGCGCAGTTATATCACTCAACAAGCAATTCAGCGGAAAGAGGGGAACGGACCGGAGTGTCTGTACACTAGGTTCCCGAGATCCACCTACCCACCATGCCATGTGCGGTATACAGCGTGAAGCTGAGAAAAGAACTGTCGTTATTTTTTAGGGAAGTCAGTCCCTATTCTTAAAAGTATTTTCATGTAATCTCTCGACTTAAAAAGATCTCGAATCTCAGAATTATTATAATTAAATTGTTCTTACTTTGATTGTACGCCGAGTTAATATTAGACGTACAGACAGTAGTGTCAATTTTTTATTACATTTTGTAACGCTAATATTATCTTTTAATATACTTTATAAGATCTTAGTGATATTATATTAAATATTTTTTTTCCTTTATATAATTAGAATACTGTTCAATTTAATAATTTAACAAAATTTCTTTGTTTTTTTAGCTTCATCGTATATTGACTATTCTGGTTTATATACCAAGATAGTCGAAAATCTGTTGCAGAGCTTAGCACCGCGCTTTATCCTGTTACCAGAGCGAGATGTTAATAAATAATTTCTTACTAAATTTAAAAACGTATAAAAATTTGGACGAAGCAGGATTTGAACCTGCGCCTCTTGAAAACCGTTCAAGCGCTCTGACCACTAAGCCATCCGTCCTCACCAAGCTCCGTCGAAATTTTTATACGCTTGTTGCAACTTATTTATGTTGCTAGCATCTCTGTAGGGAGATTTTTACAAATTTCCGCTACCCAAAGATAATTAGAATTATCGTTTGGCAAGAGAGAATGCTGTTTATTAAATATTTTTTAATAAACAGCATTCTCTCTTGCCAAACGATAATTTTCAAGAGGCGCAGGTTCAAATCCTGCTTCGTCCAAATTTTTATACGTTTTTAAATTTAGTATTTTTTTTCCTAAGTGTGGAATAACACTTTAAAAATAGTAAAAATAAATAATTTTTTTTTTCAAGTGCAAATAGTATTTTTTTGTATGAAAAAACTCTTATTTTATAATAAAATTTAGATATATTAGGAATATTGTTATTATCATTTTTAGCTCATTTTTGAGTTTATAACTTGTAAAAATTCCGGTCTAATAGTATATAACTTCAAGAGGGAACCTGGTGATAAGAAACGCCATTCACTACACATTTCTTAACTATCAAGCCATTCTCTGTCTTATTTCTTGCAACGAAAAAATGAAAATAGTTCATTCCCACGAAAAAGAAACAGACCCATAACATATACAATCAGACGTGCTACTGCACCACAAAGACCTCAAAGCTTCAATTATTTAGATAAAATAAAAAATACACGAGTATAAAACAGTATTGCCGGTCAATTCATGGTATAAAATGTGAAAATCCATTCAACAGAAGTAAGAAACTAAGTGTGACGTTTCATTTGTGCACATTATTGAATCGGATTTATTGGACTATCGGCTATCGGCACTGAGTGTAATGGAGGCGTTTTAAAACGTACTTTTTAGTATTTTCATTTAATTATTTTTGAAAGCTTCTCACTTATGGACCCTTCCATAAGTGAGGCAGAGGGAACATGGGAATTTAGTGACGAAAAACTCCATTCTATATAAGACATATCCGTTCCCTCTCTGCCGATTCAAGGTATTAACTCAACACGCCCCGCGACTGTTTCGTCACCAGAAGAAAAAAAAAAAAAAATTCTGACTCATAATAGAAAGTAAATAAGTTATAGTCAATATATTTTGGTTATCGTGGCGCTGTAATGAATATCTGGAAACGGGACAGCTTAGTCCATTTACGTTGTCATGATTCCTATTCTTTAGCTTTACGTGCACATGTGTGTGTTACATATAGCATGGCAGGCAGGGAAAACCTGGGTTTAAGCCTTGGTGAAATCCTTAGTGTTAAGACACTCCGTTTCTTTTAAGACTTCCACTTCTAAGTTTTTGAATTCCGAAGCCGTTGCGTTTTAACTGGTGCAGCTCAGTGCCGCGCTTAACCTCATCCAGAGTAAGTAAAATGAAAATATTTAATATATTATTTCCATGCTTCAACACAATGCCTTATAATCGGTGGAAGGTGAAAAACAAAGTGTATTAATAGGAACTGAGTTATCTTAACACTAGGTTCCCAAGTTCCCTCCATTTACTCTGCCTCATGCGGGATAAAGCGTGAAGCTATAAAAAAAACAAAAATATTTTTAATAACGACTCTTTTCTTTCATAGTTCTACGTTGAGCGGCAGGTGGGTGGACTGTGGACCGCATAAATTTTATTTAAGCCCAGCTTTTGAAATTTTATTGAGATACGAGTGTAGTTCGGAAAGTGGTTAAAATTAAAAATATTTTCGTCTGTATAGACAAAGAGTGGCCTAGAATACGAAAGTCAACATTCATTTTATTATAATTTAAGTAGAAAATCATGTACGTAATGAATCTCACGTACCGTATTTTCTATAGCACTACAATATAATTTGAAAAAGGAGTGTTTTGACACTAAATTATCTTTTCTTACACTGTTATGCGAAATGGATTGAGACGGGCACGATCTATTGAGTTGAACCAATTACACAAAAGATTTAAATTAAAGAACAAAGGAGAACTATGAAGATATATATATATATATATATATATATATATATATATATATATATATATATATATATATATATATATATATATATATATATATATATATATAT
>DWMZ01001172.1:0-17400 GCA_018249855.1 Eueides tales michaeli
TATTTTAAAAGTGTTATTCCACACCTTCCTACGTAGCTTGGTGAGAACGAATGGCTTAGTTGGTCAGAGCGCTTGGGCGGTTTCCTAGAGGCGCGGGTTCAAATCCTGCGTTGTTCAAAATTTTATATGTTTCTAAAATTTAGTATTTTTCTTTCCTAAGTTTGGAATACCACTTTAAAAATAGTTAAAATATCTTTTATAAATTCTTATACTGAGCCCTTAAATTTGATAGCCATATTGTAATATTTCAATATATATACACAATACAAACTACGCGTTTACTGGTATCGCACCACAACAATATATTTTATCGTATACGGAGAATAATCTGGATAAGATCACTTACCAAATGCTTTCTTTAAAAAATAAATGTTAAAACAAAAAAAGCGTTGCGTTCCACTAATCAATACGTATCAAATCGGCGAAAAGTAGACAATTTTGGTGTCTTAAAAGAAAGCGACTGTCTCAACCCTAGGTTCCCAACTTCCCACTGCCCACACTGCTATGTACGGGATGCAGTGTGAACCAAAAAAGGAACAAGATAAAAAATTATCTAATTAAAAAATATTTATAAAAAATGACCTATGTACCAACTGCACACAAAGAATACTTAACTGAGCTTTTTTTTATTATGAACATATTATAATATGATATATCCTAATTATATTATGCATATACAAACTTGTAAGGGTGGATGTTCGTTCTACTTTCATACAAAAAATACTAAACAGATCCAAATGAAACTTACAGTTATACAGCTTATATCTCAGAATAAGTATGCAAATTATGTAAAAAATTGCATATTTTGGCTGTAATATAACAATAAGTTACAGCAGGAGAATGGGAAACATAAATGTCTTAATGGAAATGGAGTGTCTTAACACTAGGGTCCCAGGTTCCCTCTGCCTTACCAGTGTGAAGCTAGAAAAATTACAGCAGTATGAAAGTGTACTTGTTCAATGAGGTGTATTGATCTGTCTGCTAGCGAAGTATCCCTTGATAATAAACTATGCAAATGACTTTTTATCTTTTGTTTTTATTATGGTTAGAACTTTTAAAATTATTTAGAGTTATTATTAAGCTTTTGAAAGTATATATTTTATTAAGACAGGTCTGTCGTAGCACAGGAGAGACTTTAAACGCGAAAGGTTCTACGTTTGATTCCCGTTAGAGGAAATGATTTTTTTTTCTTACTCTGGTAACAAGGCAAAGCGCGAAATTGATTTCCGCCGCTCAACACGCAACGCCTCAAGTTTCGACAGTACGTTTCGTAAGTGGAAAAGAAAGCGAAGTGTTTTAATAAAAACGAAATGTTACGAGATTGTACACTAGGTTCCCAGGTTCCCTCTGCCTATATTTTATGCGCTAAAAAAATATTAAAGCTTTTGTTAGTCGAACAAACAACTTTTTTGAAATGTTTTAGTATATTCTTTAAATTCTGTACAAGAAATCAAAATATAATATAAAAATCTCAATTAAGTAAGTGAGTCAATTTAGAATTATATTTTTATGTGTCTTCTTAAAGAGTGCAGAGGACCAAGAAATTGGTTTTCCCATTTTTCACTAGTTAATGAAAGCTTATACCAGATTTTATCTATTCAATCTAATTTTTTCAGTATATTAAGAAACCAATCGCTTCGCTTCGCTTCTCTTCGCTTCGTTTGCTTAAACTTTTTTTATATTATAGCAAAATTGTCATAAAGATATTCGTAGTTACTCTAATCTATAAACTGTAAATTTTATTGATTACTGTAAAGTTTTATGTAATTCCATTCAGTATTTTTTTTCCTTGAAAGTGGGGAACGGAAGTGGAACGGAGTGTCTTAACACTAGGTTTCCGAGTTAACTCTGCCTACCTTGCCATGTGCGGGATACAGCGCATAGCTAAAGCATAAAGATTTCCAAAAAAAAACGTAAAAAGTGTTAACAATTTTAAACTATACCCATATTTATTGTAGCTTTAAAAATGTTATTACCCTTTATGTTATTTCTAAAATAATTTAATGTTTAATCTTTTATTCTAAGTTTGAATATAAGTTAAAGAACATATTATAAAGTACATATAATAATTAAGATCCAATTTAATTTCACTTGAATGCTGAGCATTGAACTAATTAGGGCGAGGCACCGGTGCATGCACTTAAAATGCACTCCATATATTTCATATAATAGCGTTGCAATGCAGAATACTTATATCATGACTTAAAAACGGCAACAGGTTGTGGGTTCCCGCTCAAGTAAATTAAGTATTTAATAATATTTAATTTCCTCGTATACAAGTTTTTATATTAACAGGCAAAGGCGTTGAGTTCCGCCACACTTTTTCGTCTCCAAATTGCGGAGGAAAGTGGAAAACGGAAGTATAGGTTCCCAGTTTCTCTCTGCCTTCCCTCCTATGTTGGGGTAGAAAGTGAAGCCAAATAAACTAAATAACTCTGTCGTAGATACAAAGATATTTTCAGTATAACACTCTGTCCTTGTACGTTTGTCCTTTCGTTCGTTTATTTCCCTTACTTCCCTTCCCTGTTTAGTAAATTTATTACAAGTATTTCAAATTCAAAAATAAATCAAATTATGTTATGGAAAATCCGCATAGCTGTGGTGTTTTAAAGCGTTTCTATTGTTGTAGACTGCAAATAGTAATTAGTTTTGAGTGACTTAAGAACTCAGCTTCACGCTGTATCCCGCACATGGCAGGGTAGTCAGAGGGAACTTGGGAACCTAGTGTTAAGACACTCCGTTCCACTTCCGTTTCTCAGTTGCCGCTGAATTAGAGGCATTGACTTAAGAAAGGAGAATTATCATTTTGATATATATTATAGATATTGTTTACAACATTTTTCTTCTCAGCTTCACGCTGTATCCTGCACATGGCAGGGTAGACCTAGGAAACTAATGAACCTAGTGTTAAGACACTCCATTCCACCTCCGTTTCCCACTTTCCGTGGTTTTTGATGCATTGCGTGTTGAGTGACGGAACTCAACGCTACGCTTTACCTTGAATATTATTTATTTATTTTTTTAGGAAAATAAAGGACAAAGGCCAAACAAAGTATCTTAACAGTAGGTTCCCAAGGTCCCTCTTTACACTCTGACACTACCTTAAAGCTGAAGAAATATATTAGTATTTTTCTCGATGTAAACAATTTTTTTTTTTTTATAAACTCATTCCTCCGTTGGCTCTTTTTATTAATAAAATTGCAAGTTTTGTAGAAATATGCATATGTTTTCTTTGTTTCAGAGAATAATATCGATATTCATGGAACCGATATATATGCCAAAATTTGAAACCAGACTAATAAAATAATAAAAAAACACAAAAAAAGCACCTGACGATCGAAAAGTACCTGAGGATCGAATTAGTGCAGAGGCACAAACGTGTGACTGTAAAGTGAAAGATTGTGAGTTGGATCCGTACTTAATGAAATAAAATATTTAATATTCTCAAATGAAATTAATATTTTCACTTTTGGCTCAGCGATGCCTGAAATTGGGCGGATATTGGAGAACTCTGTATCTTGTAGTTTAATGATCTTAACATTAAGTTCTCTCTGCCTACCCATGTATGGGATACAACGTGAAACTAAAAAAACATAAAATGAATGTCACGGTCGTTGAGGTGTCAGAAGATTAGACTGAAGATGTCTTAACATTTTTGACTAAAGAGGGAACATAGGAACCACCAAATTGACTTAATTAAATTGAGACATTTTCGTTCCGAATTTTCCACCAAATCCTGGAGGCATTGGGAGTTCAGTAGCAGAACTCGACTTTGCACCGAAACAAGAGTGAGGAAATAATAAAATTAGGTTTTGTTCCTGCGCCACGACTAGCTTTGAAGTAAATGTAATATCTTTAAAATGTATCAAAGAACTGTAATATTTTTAATACTAAAGAAAAATATTCCTTTCAGCCTTATTCTGTATCCTGCATATAATAAATATATCACGTAGGTAGATAGAAAGAAGGATAATGTCAAATCAATTCTATCCCTAATTTCCACCCAAAATCCATAATTATTGTAATGAGTACTGGAACTTAACGCCGTACTTGGTTACCAGAGCCTTGAAATAAAAATAATTCTATTACTCCAGTGGAAATTGAACCCATAACCTTTCCATCCCACAATCACGTCCATTAAACCACGTTAGTCTAAAATATGACAAAACAAAATAAATATCATATAATTTAGATTAAATTCACAAAAATTAACTTGAAACACAAACATATGTTAGCAAATGATAACGGATGTGTATTGAACAGATTTATTCAGGACAAAGCTTTGAGTGCATTTCGAGTGCATGTGCACTGTAAACTATTCACTGTGATTCATTATAAGTGTGATTTTAATTTTCTAATTTTATTAAATCTTTAAAGTCTATCGGTGTCCTACAGAGTTAGCTCTGCCTAATTTTATTGACAAAAAGTACAGCTGCACTCAATCATACATCTTGAACGAAAATATTCAATAGATTTGTTCAGGACAAAGCTTTGAGTGCATTTCGAGTGCAAATGCACTGTAAACTGTTTACTGTGATTCATTGAAAGTGTAATTATGTTACACAAGGAATGTAGAAAATTACTTAGTTTTTTTATATAGCAACAGGGCTGTCGTGGCTCACGGTCAGTCGCGTGTGACTGTAAAAGTGACAGTCTTTACCTTGTTACCGTATCTACAACCACTGGATTTCTCTTTATAGTCATTGTCCTTCTGAGCTACAAGCCTCATTTTATCGTCAAAAAATATTTAAAACACATTTAGGTATTCAATAAGATATTTAAGTGCATTTTAAGTGCAGCTGCACTCACACACTTTGCCCGAAAGTACATTAATATAGGCCGCTTGTATAACAAGTGACGTTCGATTGAGACAAGAAATTACTTGTTTAGACTTAGGTAATAATATCGTTTTTGGTTAAACATCGTTTCTTTATATAAATTGTATTGAAAAAAATATTTTTTTTAACCCACGACGCAAAATTAGAAGTATGACATGTCTGTCTGTTTGTGTGTCTTGCCGTGGCACCGTATCTCCTGAATGAATTCACTAATTTAGTTAGAAAACCTTGTTTGTAGCGGTGGTCCGCTATATTGTATCAAAATCGGATGAGCAGCTTAAGCGCTGCAAGCACTTTGACAAGATGAGGTAATGATAACTTGGGTCGGCTTTATTAAAATTAAAAAAATTATTCATTTGTTAAATAAAACTATAATTACTATTGAACCAAATTAACGATATATAAGTTTATAATTCTCTAGTTTTTTTTAAAAAAAAGTGAGTCTTTGGGCGTATTACTATAAGTAAAAAAAACTATGTCAAGTACTGTTGAGATCATGTGGATCATACATTTTGTTAAAGTAAGTAATTAAATGCAAACGAAGGTCTAAACGATATTGTAAAACAGGAAATTTTATATCTCCCAAAAATAATCCTTTTTTCAATATAAAAAGTATTTCATTTCTGGTGAATGATAATAAATATTTATATTAATTCTCACAATATTTGTGAGTAATGATTACAAATTCCATTTTCTTAATGTCTGTTTTGTGACCCCGACACAAAAGGAGCCCTCCTGTTATTAGTTGGAGCTGTATGCTTGTCTCCATGTGAGTGTGTGTATGTGTATATGTGTGTGCGTGTGTACGTGTATGTACGTGCGCGCGCGTGCCTTTGTCTGTGTGTGTGTGTGTGTGTCTATCTATAAGTCGGTTAATGGCATCGTAGCTCCTGAATGTATGGAGAGTGAATCAATTTGAGTGCGGTTTGTTTAATCAAAAGAACGGGTGGTCATTAGCTATACTTTATGAATGGGACCATTTAATATCTTTGACTTCCCGCAAATATTATATATTTTAAAATGAAAACAATTTTTCCGGATTAATCGCGTATATTGAAATATAAACATTTTGGATTTCTTTTAACTACCTGACCACGTGACCACGGGCGGATAGTTCAAAAATGGACCATTACTTTAGTAGATACAAGTACTTTGCCAAGATAGGTAGTATAGTAGTGTTACTTTTAGATCAGTGGATTTTGAATCTAAAATAAAAAACTGAGCTGTACTAAACTATATTTGGCACACAAGTGGTGTTGTGCTCAACCAGCACGCCTGAAACGACATTATTAAAGAAATAACACGATTTGACATTATTGATTCAGTGAAATAGAAAAAACTAAAATCATCGCCAAACGCCATAATATAATAATATATTAATGAAAATAGCCGTATGAAACAATTTCCTTATTAAACGTAAGCTAATCGTATTTACTATGTCGATGTATCTATTTATTAACTTTCATATGTGACCTGTGTATAACGTCACCCTTTACGTCATACGTTTGACCCGCCCATTAGTGTCTATGAAAATATTATGTAGAGATAGTTTGTTTACTTAGAGGCCTGTCGTGGCGGAGGAGCACGGACGTGCGACGATACATGCGGCAAGTTGTGGGTTCGATCCCCACTCGAAAGTATAAAATAAATAACATAAATATGCTTTTTGTTGATTTACACTGTAACCCATATATAGAAGGAACCTGGGAACCCAGTGTTAAGACAAGATAACATTTTGTTACCTATAGGTTTCATCTGATTCCCACTTTCCATCAAGCTCGCATTGCCTGTTGAGTGAAGAAATTTAACGCCGCACTTTATCTTATCACCAGAGCGAAAAAATTAAAGTATTAAATATTTATTTTCTTGAAGTGGATATCAAGTCCTCAAGTCGAGTTCACAGACGCACGGTTGTGCCGCTGCGCCACAGAATGGCCGACAATTGAACAATATCGATTATAAGTATTTTGATTCATAGATTGAAATTTAACCTTTGTACCCCAACTTGCACTCTTAAGAATTTTAGCCAGTATCAATAAATCCTCTTTAGAATCACGATACGATTATATAAATTTATATTTTAGTATACCGAACCACAAATTCGTGTTTGCATATATTTTTCGCCTCATCAATTGACATCAATCTGTGAGTATGTGACCTTTAAAAGTTATCGTTTTTTTTAATTTCCGATGCAAAAAGAACGGTGTTATATAAACATATAAACATATAAACACACAGGCTAAACAGCCTGTGTGTTTATCTGTGACACTGTAACTTCTTTACTAAAACGAATTGAATGTGGTTTTTTAAACCTCGTTCATCGCAGTGTTTTTTTGCTATAGCAAATAACTAGTTATATAACTAGTTAGTTATTTAATAATATCGCTTCAGGGATATTTTTGCTATAGCAAGTAATAAAATTCAATTTTTATAATAACAAAAATAGGAGAAGCAATATAAGAGGTACAAGCACTTTGCCCTTTTATTGTAGTGATTTTGTTATTCAGTTTCTTTTCTATTTTAATTTGTTACCTGGCCTGTCGTGACGCAGAGGCATGCACATTCGTACTGTAAATGCGTCAGATTATAGGTTCGATCTCCACACAAGAAAATAGACGATTTAAATTTTGTTTTCATTGCTCTGCTAATAAGGCCAAGCCTCAGATTCAGCGGAGAATGGAAAACGTAACGGAGTATCTCAACACTATATTCACCAGTTCCCTTTGCCTTCCTTGCCATGTGCAGAATACAGCGTGGAGAAAACATTGTACCTTCCTTTCGTATCATCGATTCTTCCTTCATAAATGGCACAAATAACATTGAAAAGAGGATTAGGCAAACAAACATTAAAAAATCCATAATATATTTCTTACTTACTTGACCTTTAGAAAAAAAATCAACTTTCAACACGATGTAGTTGATATAACTAAGGCTTAAGAAACTTGCTAAATATAGACTTGTACTGTACTGTAGAGAATAATGAGGCCTGTCGTGGCGCAGTGGCACAAGTGTGCGACTGTAAACGAATAGGTTTGTGTGTTCGATATCAACAAGACGAAATAATTAATATTTTAATTTCTTCGCTCTGGTAACAAGCCAAAGCGTGGCGTTGAGTTCCGCAATTCAACACGCAATATCTCGAATTCGGCGAAAAGTAAGGAACGTAAAAGAATGTCTTAACACTTAACATTAGGTCCTCAAGTTTTATCTGCCTACGTTGCCATAAAAGAAATATACCGTTAAGCTAAAAAATTAAACGAATAAAATATAATACAATATTACTCAATGTAAGGAGCTGGGGCGAGTACGCGTGCACCGAACGCACTCGCATCGACCCGTTGTAGGGTGTATGGTGTAAGTGAACAAAATAAAGCGATTTTTGATTTTTTTGACAAATTTTCAATGACAGAAATTTTACAAGATTAATCGCGTATACTGATTACAACATTTTTGAAAACCAACCGTTTCAAAGATTTTGCAGTAGTCCTTAGTAGTGGTAGACTGGCGTAGCATTAGTATGTCAGTTAACATAATTATTATTTCAAACTACCTCCAACGGTTTCTAAATTGCCTTACGTACTGCTCTGGATTCTTGCAGAATGAGCTTACTGTATCTTGTCTGGTGTGTTTGAGAATTTAAATTTATTAAGAATGGATCCCTGGTTGAACGTTGCCGTCGTACGCCGTGTCTTTCCGGCCTACAATAGAATCCATGTGTCAGCAATGGCAACACGCCTGGGCAGACTCGATCAGATTTTTACCACCCCAGCCATTTAAAACCGGCATTAGGAGTAGCTTTGGCGCATTTATTTCGCATTGGGTTATGCTGGGCCCCGGAGCCCATCCACCTTGAAGACCGGCAACGTACTAGTACCTCTGGTGTTACACAGAGACTTCGGCAGCGGTTATCGCTCACAATCAGTTGACCCGTACGCTCGTTTGCCTTCTCATTTTGAAGAAAAAAATTTAACCTCGCATATCATAAGGATATGTCTATCAAGGATGTGGGGCTTATCAAACCTTATGTAGCGGTTGGGCTTATCCACTATATGCTCACACACTGCTGACTTCCATAAGTGCATTAAATACACTACTTTTTAATTAATTGGGTATAAAATATTATAATTCCTTCTTAGGAAATAGCAACAATATAGGTGGTCTTTGATGATATTTGAAAAAAAAACGTAGATGTGACGTATGTTCTGTTCCAATGTCACTCTCCCTGCATTGTACCCAATTTTTTAGACTTGGATGTTATATTTTTTTAATTATTTTTTTTTATTTTATTTGGAATATTAAAATTTTATAATATCAAGAAATTATTTATATGATTACTTTCTTGATACCACATCTTTATGTTTAGCGAATAAGTTTACAAATAAATTGGTGTAGTATCGAAAAAAAATTATAAAATTGGTATAAAGATTACTGTAGAATATTATACACTTCAAAAATATACTTCTAAAATTTCTTCCATTTACAAATTAAAGAAAAAAAGGCAAAATTAAAAAAAAATCGCTTGTCGCTTATCGAAGACACCCCACAGTGACTCAGTCCCATTGTGAACTACTCGTATGTGTACATCCGCTAAGCTATACTATTATAAAATTTTACATTAAATATTATCAACCATTATATTTTGTATTATATATAATTAGCTAGTTTTGTTCTTACTTAGTATATTCCAGGTAACCTAAAGGGAACCTAGGGTTATGGGATTGTTTTGCCTAATTTGAGTCAAATTTACTTGACATTGCGTGTTAAATGTCCTGAAAATTGAATTAAATGAGTAGAATGGCAAAACTCAACGCCGCGCTTCGTAGTTCGCAGTGAGGAAAAAAAATAATTCCTAGAGTGGAGGTGAACTAACGTCATGCTTACAGTCAGACGGCGAAGTGCTACTGCACCTCGCCCTGTCTTATTACGCACATAGCAGTGTAGTCTTAGGGAACCTGGGCACCTAGTGTTGAGACACTCTGTTTTCACTAAAGGTCCTGACAGCCGTTTCCCATTTTCCGCTGAATTTTGGAGTCATTGCATGTTGCGTGGCGGAACTCAAGTCCCGCTTTGCCTTGGTACCAAAACTAAGAAATAAAATGGAAACACACAGGCCCCCAGTATAATAATTTTAGTAAAAATTTTACATACAGAAGATATATGCAAAGAGGCTTAATTCCTTCTGGATTTGAGGACAATTCCTCTATCAATTTTAAAATAATTTCGATTAATTATTTAAATTATTTTAAAAATAATATAAAAATGAAGACTATTTAGTGACACTTGATTATACCAAAATATTATTAAGAAAATAAAAGTCTTTGAAATATGAAACATTTTTTATGCAGAAATGAAACCTAGTTTTAAATATTCTATTAAGAATAATATAATTGGAGACAAATATAAATAAAAAGAAATTTATTTATATTTATAACCAATATGACACTACCTAATTTTAGCAAAGTACTCGTACTCGTATTTCTTAAGCTTTTAATCCGATTTTCATAAAACATAGCGCAAAAATAAGGCAAATCGCGGCGTTGAGTTCCGCCACTCAACACGCAATGCCTCGAATTCAGCGGAAAGTGGGGAACGTAAGTAGAACGGAGTGTCTTAACACTAGGTTCACCGGGTTCCCTCTGCCTACCCTGCTTTGTGCGGGATACAGTGAGAAGCTAAACTATAGGGCACAAACCGCACCCAAATCGGTTCATTCATTCAGGAGCTATGCTGCCACAGACAGACACTAACAAACACATATGTTGAACATATTACACCTCTTTTTTTGCATGGTTTAAAAACAGAAAATTATTACATATTTTACTTATACAATTTTTAAATTTAAGTTAATGATATCATAAAAAAAAATGGAGAACGGAACGGAGTGTCTCAGCACTACGTTCCCAAATGCCATCTGCCTTCCCTACAATGTGCGGAGGAAACATAAATCTCACTATAGATACACTCAAAGTGGTAAATATCTACAAATATAGCCGTAAAACGTGTTATTTTAATATGTTTATTGCTTTTAAAACTACTTTTATTTCCTAGTCCAGACAAGGGCGATTGATATTTAAATTATAACCTATTTTTAGTGATTTTAACAATCTATTTTATAATTAATTATAGTTATAAAATATAATATAGAAAACAACTTACTTATTTAGAAAACGTGTATTTGGTAATAAAAAATTTACGTAACAGGATTTAATCGCACTTACATTATTTTATGAAGTGTTTTTACTTATAAAATTATCCACACTTAAGAAAAGATTCTTAAGTGTAGATTAAACCATGGTAATTAAAATAAAAAAAAATAAAAAAAAGTATTCTATATTATAATAATATTTCTCATGTTGTTTGTATGCAAACAACTCTTTGACTTTAATGCGTACGACCTCTCATTGAGTAACCGTTAGTCGGTGTCTGGTATTAAATAACGCTTGCAATCAATGAATGCGTTTGTGTTGTTTCCCAGGGTTCCCCGAGGTTCCCAAGGTTCCCTGATGTTCCTAAACTTCCCAACGAAGTCACATTTCCCAGGTTCCCAATTATGCCAGGTTCCCAGGGTTCCTGTTGTTTTAGTCATAATAAATTATAACAGTCATTGTTGTTTTCTTTAAAATACAAAGTATTTTTACGTTGTCATAAAATATATTTTTTAAACATAAAAATACGTTTATTTGATGTTGTAAGAAGCGCCCTTGTATAATTATTTTTATTTCTTAGTTTTAGTAGAAGTCTAACGTTCATAAATTACAGTTATTTATGGTGAATATATGAATATTATGATTTATGTCTTAATATTATAAGATATTTATTATTATTTGTTATTAACAAATTTACATATATTATATATAAGTAAAAATATATTACCCGACATATCTCTTTACATAAAAGTGAAAACTTCCAATATGTATTTTGGGTGGTATACGCAAAAGTTACCTATGGTTCATTACCGTACGTTCTCATATGAACTTTATATTTAGATATATCTGGAAAATAGTGTAACTATTTTTCAGAATGGAATTAACTAAGTTATTACAGTTCATTACCCAAGGAAATAATCCTTGAGTACAATTACGTTAATGCTTAACTGAGCTACTTTGACGTCAATTATAATTAGGATTTCTAAAAAAAAATGTTTTAAAAATATATAAAAAATATATTTGTTTGTAAAAACAATATTAATTTCAAAGTGAAAACAATATTCATCAGAGAAATAAAATACAAAAACATTTTTTCAGTGTTCTGTACCTAAAAAAAGGGACTGAACTCTTACAGGATGCATCTATATGTTTGTCTGTTTGTACGTACGTCGAAACCATTTACATAAAGGCTGAGGTATCGAACTGATATTAATATCAAATGTAGGTCTACGAACCCATAGAGCAAGGAAAAGAAATTTTTAGGTCAACACTATCAAAAGATATTATCATCTATGCACTGCTTTTTGTAAAAAAAATCACCGCGCAAACAAAACCTATAGGGTCCTTACCTTGGACCTATGAAATTTGGAACAAAATTATTACTACTTTTTTCTTCGTTTGGGTTCACACTGCCCCACTCATAGTAAGGTAAGCAGAGGAAAATTGGGAACCTATTGTTCAGACACTCCGTTTACTACTTTTCTCGGAATTTAACACATTGCTTACTGAGTGGCGAAACTTAATGCCACACTTTGCCTTGTAAAGAGATGAAAATATGAAATAAACTTGCTCAAGTGGCGATCGAAACCACAACCTGTCTCTAGCATTCATACGCCACGACATGCCTTATAACTAATACTAAAAATAAAATCAAAAATAGAAAATTGAAAATTGTTGATATTTGTTAGAAGAAAATATGACAAACGACTGAAAAATTGAAAACATACACCCACAAATTTAAGTTTGCAATTTTTATAAGGCACGTTGACCTAGAAACATTGAAATTGGTACGGAACCCTTTATGGATGAGTCCGATTCACACTAGAACGGTGTTTTTTCACGTGAATATCTAAATTTTAATTCAGCATTTAGCTAGTTAACAAAGCGTGCAAAATAACTGCTCATTAAATTAATAGAAAAAAATTATGACATTGGATTGTTTATATCTCGTTTTAAAAAACAAAAAAGGTTGGTAATGAATAACATGTTCCTTTTTTTTATAGAAATGAATTGAAAATCTTAATTTTATTGTAAGCATTTTGGTGATTAGAAAAAATAATCACTTCTGAATAAATAATCAATACTTAAGTAATAAAATTAATTAAATTAAGTGACATAACAAAAATCCAGTCAATATATTGATTTTCTTTTTTTCTTAGCTTCACGCTGTATCCCGCATATGGTAGTAAAGGCAAAGGCTTAGCCGTGTGATTCCGGCTTAGAATAGGATCACCCTGGTACTGATGGTATCGTAAGAGGCGACTGAAGTACGAGTGGGAGAGTCACGTTGTCAGCAATGGTGACACGCATGGGCAGACTCGACCGGATTGTTACCACCCCCGGCGTTAAGTAGTGGCTTTGGCCACTGCGTTTCGCATTGGGTAATGCCGGGCCCCGGTGCCCACCTTACAAACCGGCAACGCTCCTGAAGCTCCACGGTGCCGTGGGCGGCGGTGATCACTTACCATCAGGTGACCCGTACGCTCGTTTGCCGTGTCATTTTAATAAAAAAAAAGGGAACTTGGGAACCTAATGTTAAGACATTCCATTCCACCCCCCACTCAACGGTATGACTATAAATGTATGGGAAGCACAATAAAACCCTTCCTTTCCCTCAGCCTACCCTGCCAAGCGCGGGTTACTGCGTGAAGCTGATTACAAACATAAGATATAAAAACTTCTAGTTAGTATTAACCAGATTATCGTGTCAAGGGCACAAATGGTTGCGGGCGTGAACATTATTTCTATATTAAACTACTGTACGCTGTATATACAAGTATTCTTTTACGAACGACCTGTTTGAGACTACGCCCGCTTGGATTACACAATATTGTTTAGTAATCTCAATTACTTTCTTATAACATTATGAGGCCTGTCGTGGCGCAGCGGCACAAGCGTGTAACTTTAACCGTTTGGTTGTTGGTTCGATGTATTTAAATATATAAAGTTTCATTTATTCGCTCTGCTAAAAGGCAAAAAGCGCCTAAAATTGCCTAAATTTCGGATTTTCGGCGGTACGGAGTGTCTTAAAATTAGATTACCAAGTTTCCTCTGCCTACCCTTCCATGTGCGGGATACAGCGTGAAGCTGAACGAGTTCGTATAACATTATCACTTTTAAAACAATTTCTATATATTGAAAAGTGACATTTTAACTAAATTAATAAGAATTTTTAAAGTATTTTACTCGAACTAAATATTTGAAATTGACATAATATACAAAAATTTAAAAGTCACTATTTTGTTCCTCATTATATCAATGAACGTTCTCTATAAGATTTTTTAAAACACTTTCCATGTACAGACAGTGATCAGTTACTGATTTATTATAAGTAGATATATAGATAAAAGCATAATGTTTGTTATAACAGATGGTTGCGTCTGCGCTACTTTTACAGATGCAACATAATTATAGAATAACATATTTCAAGGCCGTGCCTAAAAATGTTATCAAAATTCGTCAAGATTTTAGACGTAATATTATTATTATCTATATATTATCATTTCATAATTGTTTCATGTGTTACGTGTGAAACAGTTATGAATAAATACCAATGACATACACATCTACTGCTAAGAAATGCTTAAAGATTGTCGCGACGCAGAGGTACAGGCGTGCGACTGTAAACCTGACAGGTCGTGGGTTCGATTCCCTTTCGAGAATATAAAATATTTAATATTTTCATTTTTAAAAACAACATCGTTGAGTTTCTTCACACAAAGAGCAATGCCTCAAAGTCAATGGATGGTGGTAAACGAAAATATCTAAATAGGAACGGAGTGTCTTAACACTAAGCTCCCAAATTTCTTTTGTGAATTGGAAAAATAAAATGATTTATATCATTAATATTTTCCTATCGTTCCTGATAATTAAGGTATATAATATATTTCCGTTTCTAAGTGAAAAAAAATTCGTTCCCGCAAGGGGAGAACGCTCAGATAGATTTCGTATCCGCGTTGCAAAGGCAATGTACAGTGGTGCGGGTTTACAGTTTACAGTGGCAACGGTAACTTTTTTGGATTTTTTTTTAGCATTACATTACATAGATAAAAAAATGAGCCTCCAAAGAAAAATCTTCTGAAGCCACCACTAAATTCTACCGTTAGGGAGCTACGAATTTTCTCCCGCGATTTTTTTATTTTTTACCCTCACTCCTAAGTTTGAAGTTTTATCTCTTGGACTCATAATCAAAAGTAGCGGGTATTCATCATTGACATCACATGCAAAGAGAATGGTTGATCTAATTTCCATAGGAAAAGAGTTATGGCCAAAAATGTGTTTTCATAAAAAGTTAGACCGCTCCCGCAGGCGGAACGGGCCCGAATCCTCTGGTTAACGAACTTAGCCTAGGGATTCGCGGGGTCGATTTTTTTGCAAAGCTTAAAAGCAATCGGAGCAAAGATGCGGCCGCAATTGTGCGCAATTTCTTTCGAAATCTACCTAAAACATATTGAAAACTAGCGAACCGCCAAAATCAAAGAATTCAGCTATATAAAAACACTGTAGCAATTTTGTCGAACTAAATATTTTTTTATTCAAGGAACTTTTTTATTTATCAAATGACTTACATGAAACAAACACTAAATGTTAAAATAAGGTTGCCAACATAAAGTGGAAACTATGACTCAAACGGACAGATAAAAATTTTAAAAGTTACTATTTTCGGTCTTATTACATTAATTAACGCACCTTATAAGACTGCAAGATTTCTTTTAATATATCTCCCATGTACAGACAGTGATCAGTTACAATTTTATTATAATTATACATATTCTTATCGAATCGTCTGATAATTTATAAGGCTACATCAGTTTGGAATGCAGCTTGACCGACGAATAAGCTTTGACAAGCTTTTTAAGCTTGCACAGCGTGAAACTGATGAGCAGGGTAGACAGAGGGAGCTTGATAATCTAGTGTTTTTCATGTCTTTGTTCTGTTACAAGGCAAAGCGCGATGTTGAGTTCGCCACTCAACGAAAGTGACAAACGTAAATATATACGGATTATCTTAGCACTTTTGGGTTCCCAAGTGCCCTCTGTCTACCCTACCATTTGCGGCATACAGCGTGCAGTTGAAAAATCAATGAAAAAAAATATTTGACAAAATTGCTATATATGACTGTTGTATTAAGTTCAAACTTTCATTTTAAATTTAAAATGTTAATTTTAATGCTATTAAATATATATAAAAAGTGTTCTTTCTATTCATTAAATGCTGTAGATTTCCTTTTTTTTTTTTTGAGTAAACTTAATAATAGAGAAATACTTATTTAGAAAATGTATAAAAAATAATTATTTTTTATATATTTTGTAAATAAGTATTTTTCTATAAAAAAATGAGTAATTAATTTAAAAATATATATGTTATGTATGTATGTATTATGAGTAAAGTTAATATTTGAATAAAAAAATATTTCAGATATAAAAAAATGACAACGCCATTAATTTTAAACTGATAAAAACATACTAAAAATTTAAAAACACACAAAATGGAATAACACTTTAAAAATAGTAAAAATGATACAAACATTTTATGGTTATATTCTTATTTATAATTTAATTATATTGTATATTATTTTATGCAAATTAAATTTTCATATATGTTAAAAAAAATCCAATTCAAATTAATATTAAATATAAATTAAAATAATAATAAAAAAAATATCTTCAATTTCAAAACAAATATTAAATTCTAGCGTACCTTATAAATGCTCTATTCAACATTCGTTGTGTTGGCAAAACACTTGCTGGTAGCACTGTATAAGTGTTACCATACTTATAAATTTACCCTAAAATGTAGATTTAACTTCAAAATTGAGTAAAAATCTTTTAATTCTTTACTTATATCCCATAACAAAAATAATAACACTAGTTTATTATACTTATTGTTTTTTTATTATAAAAAAAAATATATATTTTTATGTAAAGTTACTAGTGATATTTTAGATTTTCTAATAGGTACTTACTTGTTTGTACAAATTAGAAATAGCACAAAAGATAATTAAAAATAGTTTTATGCTTAATTACACTCTACATACACATTAAAAAATAGTCATGTTATTGATAAGTAGCAGAGTCAAACTACAAAAAATTACAAAATATTCTATAATAATTGACAAATGCTTCCTAAATATACTTTGCTTATTATTTTTAAAATATTTTTAGCCCTTAATTTAAAAATATGTATTTAATTTAAAATTAAATGAAAACAACTAAGTCTATATTTCCAAGAAAATTTTATTTTGAAATTAAATATGTACCGCAATAATAGAAATAATTAATCTAATATATAAAATGTATTTTTAATTTTATTTTCATATCGCTACAAACAAAAATACTATTGGAACTGCATTGTAGTAGCATTTTTATTAGGGCGAAAGTTAAACAAAAAAAGGAATATCTAAAAGATTTAGTACA
>DWMZ01001173.1:0-17398 GCA_018249855.1 Eueides tales michaeli
TATATATATATATATATATATATATATATATATATATATATATATATATATATATATATATATATATATATATATATATATATATATATATATATATATATATATACATATATATATATATATATTACATTGCAATGTCATCCCACTACGCCACAATGACCTCACGGCTACAGAAGTACTATAACCAATCGTGGCACTAATTAAAATGATGAAGTCAAAATACCTTAGAGATTACAAATCAATTAATGATTCTGAATGGAAATAGAATCCAATTTGAGTAGCGAGTGAGTGGAACACAAACTAGGCGAATATTACTGCCCACTACAACTTGAGCTGGATTTACAGAATCTGCTTGAACTATAGTTCAAGTTGTAATTATAGTTATAGAATATATTATTTCGATTTAAATTTGAAGTGATTGTGGCGTTCAATAACAAATCCATGGTTGTGAGTTCAATTCCCACTAGGTGCTATAATTTATTTTTATTGTAATTTTTTTCACGTTTCTATTAAGGCACTTCTCTTATCCAAATTGCGCTTAATTTTGGAGGCATTGTGTTTTAAGTGGTGGAACTCAACGCTTTGTCTCAATTGATATTAAGCGAAGAAATAAAATATGAAATATAACATTTCCTCGAGTAGAGATTGAACTCACAACATGACGCAATGTAAATAGTAATGTCAACGTAAATAGTATTAAAAACAATGGTGGTGGATAATTCAATGATTATATTTGTATTTCACTACTTAATGTTACCAGAGCGAGGAAAATATTGAATATTTCATTTCCCATTTATGGAATAGAATCCACAATTTATCGCACTTATAGCAGAAAATAATAAAATAAATCTGTTTATTCGACAAAAAAGTGAAACTACTTGAATATAAGTATATTTTAATCGAGTAGTTTCACTTTTTACTCAAAGTCTAAAGTTTATGTTGTCTCACATAATACTGTCGTTGCGAAAAAAATGCCTCCTTGTTTTTTTCGCGAAGTTTCAGACAACTCTAAATTAAAGTCAAAGAATCAATGCGGCAACTGTAACTTTCAAACTTTATAATTACGGAATCCCAACATTTTTCGATGAGTTCACGATCTTCTTTTTATAATACTATGAGACGTAGTCGATGCAATTTAATAACGATACGATATTCTTAGCTTTTAGCTTCACGCTGTATCCCGCATACAGCAGTAGAGGCAGAGGGAAATTTGTGTTAAGACACTTCGTTCTCCAGCTTATAAAAATGTTCAAGATTTTGCTTGTCGAGTAAGAGAATTCTCTCATGTTACCAGAACAAAGAATTCAAAATAAATTATCTGAATAGCGGGGCACCAATGCGTTTTCAATCACATAATTTTGTCATAAAACTAGCTTCACGCTGTATTCTTCAGATAGCAGGGTAGACGAAAGGAATTTAGGAACCTTAAGACACTACGTTCTATTCCACACTTTAGAAGATATTATTTTAAATATAAGTTATTATACAAAATATATTTAGTATAAAAAAAATCACGTCGTTTCCATTTAGACGCGAGTAAATAAGTATATTAAGTCCGCAAACGAACCAAACAACGATGAAGAGATGAGCGGCTGTTAAGTAGCACCGTCCAAAAAGATGTTAAAGAAAATGTCAGATAAAGAAAGAAAAAAATAGATTTACTTCGTTCGTTGGTTCGTTACAGCTATTTATTGTCGATTGGGTTAATGATGACAATGGTTGCTATCATCATCAGTCAACCGACATCTACTGCTGGACGGAAGCCTCCCCAGTGCGCCTCCAATATGAACGGTTTCGTGCAGTCTGCGTCCAACGGCACTCTACAACTCTTCTGTATGTCGTCAGTTTATCGAGGTCGGGTGCTGACTCAAGTCACGCTTTACCGTTCATGGTCCTCATTCGAGAACCTTAGGGCCCCAACAGCCATCGGTTCATCGAGCTGTGTACCCCGACCACTGCGACTTCAGCTTGCTAATCCGCTGGGCTACGTCGGTGACTTTTGTTGTTCTACAGATAATTTCTGATTTTATCACGTAGATAAACACCCAGAATAGCCCTCTCCATGGCTCGTTAAGTGACATTAAGCTTTCTGAGGCCCATAGTTAGAGACCACGTTTCAGTTCCATAAGTCGTCACTTGTAATATACACTGGTTGAAGACTTTCGTCTTGAGGCACTGAGGTAATTTGGACGAAGATGCAACGAAGTTTTGCGAACGCTACGTGTAAAGCTGAGCTGGGAGCTGGATTAGTCGATTGACCTCGTTCTCAAAGTTGGACTTACCTAGTTGAATCACTTGGCCTAGGTATATGTAATAGTTAACAACTTCGAGAACAGAGTTCCCAAAGATAACTGGATGGGCACAATATGATCAATCGATATGGACTTCGTCTTGCCCATATTCATTTTAAGGCCCATCTGTTGGGAGACTCTGTTGAGGCCTTCGAGCATAGTGCCTAAGTCCTCCAGTGATTCTGCCATGACAACGATATCATCTGCCAATCGAAGGTGAGTGTTATACTCGCCGTTAATATTGATGCCGAATCCTTTTCATTTACGAAGCTTGGAGACGTCTTCTAGCACAGTCGTAAACAATTTCTAAGATATAACATCTCCTTGTCTTACCCCGCGCTGTAATGGAATAGCCTTTGTACGCTCTTCATGTACTCGGATCGACATAGTGGCGTTTTTGTACAAACACTTCAACTCTTAGATATACCGATAGTCAATATGGAGAGACTGAAGCATAGCCCAAATCTCGATCGAATCAAAGGCTTTCTCATAGTCCACAAACGCTAAGCATAATGGTGGGTTATACTACACGGTACATACAGAAGGTATGTATGTGATCTATGGTGGAAAAACCCTTTCGGCTTGTTCAGGAGGCTGGAAGTCATCAAGCCTACGAGCGAGACGATTCGTAATAACTCTTGAAAACAGCTTGTAAACATGGCTCAGGAGTGATATCGGGCTGTACTTTTTCAATTGGGCGTTATCTCCCTTCTTGAAGAACAAGATGACGATGCTTCTGTTCCATGCATCCTATGCAACCTATACGTTCCATGCAACCTAAAGATAGACCTTCAAATTTTTGAAGGTCTATCTTTAGGTTGTGTAAAAAACTTTGACCCCACTTTATGGACAGTTTCCACAAACCTGGTGTTGACATCGTCCACTGTAACGCAATCTTCTAGACCACTGAAGTGATTCTGCAATTCTAGTTGAAAGCCCTCGGGGTTTTATATGGGGGCACTAGATGGTCAGAGCGTTAACTTCATCAGTCGAGCCCTTTCGGCTTTGATGTCGATCTTCAACGTACCATTTGGTGATATATTTAGAGTTAGTTTATTTATTTGTCTATTTAGTGTAAATAACAGATCCCACGTAACCCTCTGATGTTGCATGGTGCCATCACTTACTCGTACGTTAAAAATTATAAATAATCTTTCCTCCTGTGAAAACCAAGCACGGCGTTAAGTTTCGCCACACAATATCGCGTATTCGGGTGGAAAGCGAAAAACGAAGTCACGCCAAATTGTCTTCGCCTTTCCTATTATATGCGTAATAAGCGTGAAACTAAAACAAATTCAATTGAAGCAATATCTATAGTACGATAGAAAATTTATCATAATTTATAACATAATTCAAAGCTAGCTTTAATGAGACATTTATATGAATACCACCAATATATCGGAATGAATCTAAATAACGCATACATCTACATAAATATCAAGTAATGAAAATGTTCCACAGTGAACTATTTCACTGCGTTTCTATTTGAAAACAGTTCAATTAACTAATTCTGAATGCTAAATGCGCTATAGTCGATTTTAGATCGAAATTTTGTATGCATGAGTTTGAAATTCATAAAGCTAAATACAAATATTTATATTAGCATATTTGTTGGGTAATTCTTTTAATTAATTGCTTAGGTTTTATATTGTAGTTTTATGAAAAATTAAAACCGTGCGTGCTTCTGTAAAAACGACAAGTTGTGGACTCTATTTCCGATCGCTTTCTCCGTTTGGTAATAAGGCGGCGTTGAGTTTTGTCACTTAACACGCGATTAATAACTCATTTGACGGCGTCTGGGAACAGAGTGCCTTGACAGGCACACTGTTCCTAGGCTTCCTCCTTCTGCTATGTATGGTATACAGTATATTTCGTTAATGTAGTGATAATATGCAGTAGTATTTTAATAGTGACTGAAACTGTGTCTGTGAAATGAAGACTGTTAACAAACTTTTATATTTAATAGAAATATTATCCAGAAATCCAGTTTGGCATTTTTTCTATTTACCCTGCTAGTGATATAGGGTGTAACTAAGTACGTAAGTAAGTAGAGGGACTCTATAGCTAAGACATTTCGTTCCCAGAGTACCTCACAAATTTTAAGACATTTTGCGTTGAGTGGTGAATTCAACGTCGCACTTTGCTTCGTTCTGAATGAGAATCAGCGCTACATTATTATACAAAATTTACATAATTTTTTAAATATTTAAATGCTCCAGATTCTAGGTATTCTAGAAATTTCGTTATAAATATTAAACATGTGTCTATTTACAATGCTATAACAAAAGCACGTCGCGTCGCTTTGAAGGAGACTTCAGGAAGCGAAAAGGAAATGGGAGAAGGAAGTCTTACGCCGTCTCGCGGGGAAATGACGCACTTTGTCGCCTGTTTTTGTCTTAACTAGGGTCTAAATGAAAGTATCTTGTGTTTTAATATAGGCATTTTTTTTGTTTATTAAGAGGTAGATAAATTAATATTTTAAATGTTTTTTTAACTTTCGATGCAAAAAAAGATGCTTTAAGTTTGATCTTTTTTTTTCTGAAATATGTGTGGCATCGTAGCTCCCTAATGAATAATCTGATTTGGGTGCGCTCTTTCGTCGAAAGCCTTGTTCATTATGGTTCTTAAATTTTTTTTAATGAAAATCGGAATAGCACTTGAAAACTACAAGCACTTTGCCAATAAGTAATGTAGTAATGGGGGGGGAGATTTTTTAGAACAACGCCTAAACTTTATAATTTTAGTTTCCTTTATATAAGTTATGAAGCTCTAAGTGTTACCAAACCAAAAACTAAATACTCTACTCGTATGTACTCACACACTGACACGGACTTTGTAAGTAGATTTTATTATTGTAATTTAGTCCATTTATACTATTAATATTATTTCTACTATACGTGAAACTGACAGACTAATGCGACTTTCCCCATCAAATTTTAATTGGTCAATATAATATTTTAGTATACAATTCAATTTTTAAATGATCAACATCGCTAAGTTGTACTCCTATATATACATAGTATTTTAATCTTTTATGTTTCATGCTCTACCTACCTTAGTAGATAGAGAGAACCCGGCAACTTGATTAGAACACTCCGTTTTTATTAAGATACTTTTGTACTTCACTTTCCGTCGAATTCTGGAAGCATTGCGTGTTGGATGACGGAAGTTACAACTTACTAAGATTGTAAATATAGCGTGTCGTTCAATGCCCACTCGGTGAAATTTAATATATTTTTATTCGTACAGGTAACGAGGCAAAGCGCGTAGTTGATTTCTTATATTTAAAATAACACTCTGTCCATCGTCTTTTTTTTAAAAAAAAAAATAAAGAAAAAGAGCGTACTGGTTACCTGATAGTAAGTGATCAGCACCGCTCACGATCCCGTATAGCACCAGAGAAGCTACAGCTGTGTATCCTTTAAGGTGAAGGTAGCTAGGTAGGATAGCTTTTCTTATGACCAGAATGAGTATTCTGGTCATAAGAACCTGTGACCTTCACAGTAGTTTCCCTTGCCCTTTCCTGGAGTTACATTGTTAATTATTTTTATTTTTTGTACTGCATCAATTTGGATCTGTTGTAGCGCAGGGGCTCAAGTGTGCGACTGTAAATCTGACGGGTTGTCGGTTTGATCGCCATACGAAGAAACGAAATATTTAATATTTTTATTTTCATCACTCTCAATAATGCCTCAAATTAGGCGGAAAGTGAGGAATGGAACAAAGTGTCTTAACACTAGGTTTATACGTACTCTCTGTCTACCCTGCCAGCGTGAAGTTGAAAATAACAAAAAAAACAACTTAACAAATATTCTAAGAGCAAACATTCTCTATATAATTAGAACTATGATTCTAATAATATAGGCAATCCAATATTTCCATCGTACTGTACCACTATATAACGCCTTTGTTAGTTATCAAGGCACGTCCGTATTTTATGCACACTACATACATCCGCTAATCCACTCAGAACAGAATATTGAGAATAGAAGTGTTACACTTAATTTATAACGGAATTAAATTAAACTATTTTTAAAGGACTTCTAAAATTTGTTATTTATTTATACTTAAAACGAGTGAAGCTAGAAGTAAGAGAGAGGGAAGCGAGAGATTATAGAGATCAAAAAAATTAGGGTTGACGAGCGAAAGAATCAATCGTCAACACTATTATTACTTTCACAACTATCATTTCGTTCACTATATTATATATAAAAAGATAAAATTCTTGTTCAATTTCCATAGCCATACAGATTTTTAAAAGGATTTCCCTAAATTGTTTTACATCATCAGGGCGCAGGGGCACAAGCGTGTGACTGTAAACGCGGTAGTTGTCGAGCCTCACTCGAGGAAATGAAATATTTAATAATTACAAATAAGATATTGAACATTCTCATTTCCTCTCTCTGGTAACAAACCAAAGCGCGGCGTTCAGTTTTGCCACTCAACATCCAATGCCTCTTTTCATCGGAAAGTTATACGGAGGCGGAACTGAACGGAGTGTCTTAACACTAGATTCCCAAGTTTCCTCCCTACCCAACCATAGTACATGGTACAGATACAGCGTGAAGCTGAGTTTTATATCATTATATAACACATTATATGATTACGAGGGGTATAACAATAACAAAACTAGTATAAATATGTCTTTAATAATTGCTCCTATTTTATACTTTTACCTTTACGCATTAAGCGATCGTTACAAAATTAACAGAGCAAACCTAATAAAAGAGAGCCTTCTCCTTGATTAAATTTTCTCTGCCAATTCGTCGTAACGCAGCCAGATGTTAGTGGTTTTGATTTTCACGCGATGGTTTTTTTTTTATTTCCTGTGATTAATATCTTCCTTTGAGTCACTTGAGGAACGGAGTTCATAACACTTATTTTCCTATGCTAAGCTAAGCTGAAGCTAAAATAACCTAGTAAATGGTCACAAAATACTTTAATGAATATTAAAATTAACTCTTGTACAATATTCCCTATACTAAGGTATTATTACACAGTTTTCATATATAATTAAAATTCAGATAACAATATTAATTACGTAAGCATTCTATTATATCTACAGATATGCCTCATAATATTCTATTATCATATCTATAATATTTGATATAAACTCACATTCTAGTAAGTAAGTAAGTAGTACTAACTCATTTTCTATGTTTCCACGCTTTTATTGTATGTAGTATTAAGATATTCCGTCGAAGATTGAGACGTTGCGTTTTGGGTAACGGAGCTCAACGCCGGGTTCTGTCTTTCTAGAGTAATAAAGAAGTTATCAAACCTTCATTGGAATTTGTACTCACAATTAACGATTACAGCTACTATTTAAACTGTATGTTATTAACGCTGTATCTTGTCCACAGAAGAGTACGCAGAAAAATCAAACGCTAAGACATTTCCCCACTTCCAGTCCAATTTTAGAGATATAGCCTGTAATGACTCAACAGGAACTCACCGCCGCATTTCGTTTTATTACCAGAGCAAGAATATGAAAATTATGAACTATTTTCATATTCTCCCTCCGGAGTTAAAATGAAATTCATAACTATCGACCTTAGAGTCTCTGTTATATTATATTTACTAAATGGCACTTGTACCGTAATTGCTCTCTCTCAATTTTACTTACACCAGCTTCACGCTATATCCCGCACATGGGAGAGTAGCCAGAGGAAACTTGGGAACCAAGCACTTACTCCATTTCGTTCACATACACACTATCGTTAATTTCCGAATAATATTCATACTTGTATGTACACACATGTAAATAAGACGTACAAATTAAGCATTAATATTACCTATGTAGACAATCATTTTGCTAACCCTCTAATTAAGTATGACGCTCACGTCGACAATTGTTTTGATAGTAATTAAACGACTTGTACAATATCAAATTTGGATTGGTTCACTTTCTATTTTAGAATAATTTTGTTTAACGTTAGTTTGGCAGGTATTTTCTAGAAAATATTGTTAAATTTGAATATAAGTCTCTTATTTTTAGATTTTTCCTGCAATATTGCTAATATATTCATAGCTAACGTTAAGACGATTGATCTTTTTTCCATTCTATGTGTCGAGCTTAATGATTTTAATTACTAAAACAGAGGTTGAGTATGTTCAATTTTGTAGCAAAGATATTTATGATTAACGAGCTTTCTTACTAAGTAACAAAAAGCAATGCTATATAATATAACGTTAGGACATTAATTAGATGGTAAAACAGGCAATTTTCAAAGGGAAAAAGATAGAAATCATTGAATCATTGAAATTTCATTCGTAATATACTGTATTTTTTTTAGCTTCACGCTGTATCCCGCATGTGGCCGGGTTGGCACAGGGAAAGATACTCCGTTCCACTTCCGTTGCCCACTTTTCGCCGAATTAGAGGCATTGCGTGTTGAGTGGCGGAACTCAACGCCGCGCTTTTGCCTTATTACCAGAGCGAAGAAAAGAAGACTACCCACAAGCAGCTAAATCCGAATAAAAAAGATAAATTTCAATAATAATAATCATTTCATATTTATTTCTTTGTTATATTTTATGTATAATTGAAATTAAAACTTTATTACACCTGACTATTCAATCAGTGTTTTGGGAGCCAGATGTGATGCTGGCTAATATATTTTTGACAAATATAACAAAAAATCTAAATAATAATTTACCCTACTATTAACATACATGAGCTTTTCCATTGTGTGAATGATTTCTAGAAATTGAGCTATTGTATATAGCCATTTTGTATTGAGTTTCTGTACTGCGCATACATTTTTTTATGAATTATTACTATAACACATAGTGCCAATTTTGTTTCACATTTTAAACACTTGTCAACTGTACTTTAATTAAATATCTTATATAGTAGTTTTATGTGGCTAGGTAAGTAGTAGATTATATAAATAAACAGAGGCTGTAAAAAGATGCTTTTTTCATAATCTTTAACCACATTTTCCGAATGTATATACAGAGGTGTATGGTACAGAAATATACAACTATTAATTTTTTAAATGTAATTGGTATGGATAATATAATATTTCTTAACTATTTTATTGATTTATTACATAAAATACAACGTATCGTCAACACCAGACCGGAACGAGGCAAAGTATGTACATGTAAGCAAGAGCCGTCTCGTAAGATGCAGACTGACAGCACACGTTAGTGTGGTCGCTCAGGTAGTATTTTATGTTTTGTATATTTTAGCCATTTTTGAAAATAGAAAAATAATTAAAACATTTTTTTCTTGAGTAATCTATTTTTAATGTATGCGAGTAACAAAAAATGTTGCTGTAACTCATTAGATAAGGCATTTGAACTTTATACAAAAACGCAGGTTCAAAGCCTGCTTCATTTCAATTTTAATACGGTTTTAAATATTAGGTTTATTATATATAGTGTGTGAATAACATTTTAAAATAAATAGTTCAATACTACCGTTACAATATTCACATTTCATAAAGTTATAGAGCGTTTAGAAATCTAAAACTAACAATACAGGAAAAAATCAATTCTCTTTCAAATATAAAACTAAATCGAGTTCACTTTAGCGATTACTTCACAAAAAGTCGTTTTATTTCAGCTTTTTTAGTTTAAAACTTTTTTCTGGTCAATTTACCTTTTATTTATTAGTTTGAACCTGACATTTAACATTTTTTTCAATGACTTTGTGTTAATAGTTGCATTTAACTGTTAATTCAGGCTGAAAATAAATAAATATAATATATACGCTATCCACAAAGCTGTTGTAAAGTTTATGTTATAATAATAATGATGCGTGTCACATACAAGTGACTGTAGACACGATAAGTTGCAGGTTCGATCCTTCCTCAAACTTCACGCTTTATCCTACACATGGCAGGGTAGACAGAAAAGGCCATTAAGACATTCCATTCCTTTACCCACTTGGTGTGAGTGACGCGCTTTGCCTTTGTACCGGAGCAGAGAAGTGAAAATACTAAATATTTAATTTGAAACTATTTCATATTTTACTTCTTCAAGTGGGGATCGAACCAATAACCTGTCGTTTACAGTCACACGCTTGTGTCATACCTGTTTAAGCTCTTCATAGAGTTTATTTCAATATTGTCATATAGAATAACTTAGCCATTAGGTTTTGGTCTCATCTGAGAGACTTGAGAAAGGGCATGAAACCCATAGCTATGACGCTTCCAGCAGGTAATACGCGTTAATAAATAAAAAGGATCTTGAAAAATGGTTATAATACTCATTTATTAACAGAATGTTTTTTATGAATGATTCCAAATAATATAAGGGCATGAAATATGAAATAGAGGCCTCGACCCCCATTTCGTGTTTTCACCTCAACTAATCAGTCATCAAAGCTGACTCCGTCTGAATTGTGAATAAAATATCTACGTAGATATAAGCTTTTCAGTGTGGTGTATGGTACAAGTAATAATATATTATAACGTGTAAAATATATTTTTCATGTGTGTAAATTTATATAATTTGTTAATTAGGCATTGAAAAATAGAATAGTGGAAATACGGCAGCGGTTGGTTCGATTCCCACTAGCCCGAATGGATTGTTTTCAAATTCTCGCTATAATAAAAAAAAACAATCTCGGTATTGAGAACTTGAAACTTTTCAATATTTTAATCTTACATTCTATCTCTTGTCCGTTGTTTCTGATAAAATATTCATTCGTTGCCTAAATCATCTTTTGTCTATAATTTTAGACAAAAATGTTATTTATTTATTTATAGGTTCCCGTCACTCACACCGCAAGACTAGCCTTATAAATTTTGAAATTATGTTTTAGCGTCTAAATCGTTATATTTGAAATGTTTTTGTTTATATTTCAAATATTTTTATTGCCTTGGTTTGATTATTTGATTATCATTACATAAAATATGTAAAATATTCATTAAAAGATTTCCCCTCCCACTTCTTCTTATAAAAAATGGAAACGATAATTCTGGTTACATTTTTTTTTTAGGCAAGTAGTAAAAACTTAAAAAAGGAAACAATAGACAAAAAAATAAATAAAAATCTTATCACTTGTACCACACTGTAAAATCCTTCAAATTACTAGGGCTATAAGTGGCGACAATTTGAGAACACTTATTTCCCTTCGCAGTCCTTAAACTGAGTCCCTGACTGTGGACTGGAGTACACACAAACGTCAAAGTGTAAATCAGACCGTAACCTATAAAGATTTTTTGTATTTATTCTTGTAATGAATCAATCTTGGCACAATCACAGTTACAGACTTATTGAGACGGAGCATATTAGTGATGATTCCTGAATAGAATGTTATATGTTACTTACATTTACGATAGTTACTGATTCTTGTAGGAATTTAAGAAATCCATGCCGTCCTATATATCAAGCAATTTATTATTTATTTACTCTCTTATTAAAAATACGGCAGAAGGCAGCTATGCAAGATGAAGTGTTGAGCTGATTTTTTGAACAATATTGATTTACTAAAAAATATTGAGAAGATTCTAAAATCGTTGATTAAACTAATAGAATACCTAGTACCAATAAATTTCTATTAAAATCTGCTCCACTGTATATAGATCTTGTTAAAACATAAATTCCATTACCTCACAATCGCAAATTGCCAAGGAAAATACGAATCGTGAACACTTTCTTCATAATCACGGCCCCACTTTTAAATTAGAGTTGATAGTATAAAGTTTGTGAACGTGCCGGAACATAGTACTGACGTAATTAAATCTAAAACAAAAGTAATTACAGTTCAACTTTATTCAAAGTTTGTAAATTCTGCACAGAATATGTATTTTGACCAGAAGGTCTCTGATAAATTGACATATTTTAGAACAATTACGCTTATTTTCTTTAGACAGATTACTGTTTGTGGGCAGTTCCGAGGCCCAATATATATTTTATTTTTGACTTTGCAAATCTCTTGCATTTTTTGAAATGGAGAAAATAATTATAGTAATATTTTCATAACAGTCCAATTATATTCTCCATTCCAATTGTCGTAATATAGAAACTTGTCATTTTGTATGTATGTTTTTCACGTTTAGTTTATTTCGAAACTTTGGTTTTTTATGGTAAATCTCAACTCATTAAATATTGATTCCTAGCTTCTGTATTTTAATGATGTAATGGAAACCACTGTTGTTGATCATTACTTTATAATAATTATTAATATTATTAAACCTTTAATCAACATCAAATTCAAATAATTATTCTCTTAAGTTCGAATCAGTCCTTCAGTTATGTAAGTGTTGGACAGTATTGCACATTTTCAAATGTATTATATACTTTTAATCATTTAAATACCCTCACCAATTTAGTTCTTGTAAGAATATATACAATATTTGCTCTACATTTAATATACATAATGTATTACTAAAGATTTTTAAGCAACGTATAGATACTCTACGTTTTTAGTTAAATATATTTAATTTAAGTTCAGAACTAATTACACGGGGGCTCAAGCTTTTGACTGTGAATAAGACAAGTTGTGTGTTCAATTCTCACTCCAGGTAATCAAATATTGAATATTTATGTCCCTCATTTCGGTAACGAGGCAAATCGCAGTGTAATGAGTTCTACCACACAACAAGCAAAGCCTCACGGATTCGGCAAAAATCGGGAAACGGACGTGTTGTAACGAAAACGATGTATCTTAGCACCACGTTTCCCAAGTTCCCTGCTGCAAGCGGGATACAGCGTGTAGCTAAGAAAATAAGCATGTAATACTTTTCAGAGGCCATCGTGGCTCAAGGACACATAACTGTAAACGACGATTGTAAGTTCGATTCTCGTAGTATTAAAATATATAGTATTTTCGATTCCACGCTCTAGTAAAAAGACCTGTAAGTAAAAAGCCTGTCCAACCATGTAGTGTTATAAATGGTACAAAATTGATACTTTTAATTGGACTTTCTGCTTTAAGTCCATTCTATTATATTAGCACGCACTCTGCTCAGCCCCGTGAAAAATCTAGCACGTGACCAATTAGGGGAAAGGGTTGGTATTGATTGAATAAGGTACCATTGTTTGTTTGTGTTCTCGTTTTCAACTGTGATTTACAAAGTTGTTTGATGAATTTGTCACTGTATAAAGAAAAATACTTGGTTTGGAGACTATTTTTATTGTTCTTGATTATTTTGGGTTATTTCAGTTGAGAGAATATTAATATTTTTAGCATGGGATATGCTAATAACACTTTATTAAAAATTTGTTGGCGGTAGTTTTCGGACACTATAAAGAATTAAACAAAATTGTATGTTTGTTTTTTTTTATTTTATAACCCGCACATAGCAGGGTAGACAAAAGGTACTTGGAAACCAACTGTAGACAGTAAATGTATTAACTTCGTCCCCATTTAGATACTTTTGTTCCTTACTTCCGAATATGAACTCATAAAATGTGTACTATAGAGCTCAACTAATTATGTTCAAGACAATATTAATGATTGATGATAGTCTGTCAACATATATCGAAGATATTTATTCAAATTATACTCACACACTAGAAAAATCAGCGCAGAAACCATATTTTATAATGCAATCTGTTACATATATGCATGATGCTTCCCCTAACCAAAATTCCTTACTTTATAATCTACTTTATATGACACAGGTTGGGTTTTTAATACTGTCAAGAGATATTAAGCTTCAGACCTGGAGATAAGTCAGCTAATATCACGAGCAAAGCCTTTATAAAACACCAAAATAATTAATGCTAATTGGGCGTACGCTGGTACTTTAAAAGAGCTCTTTAAACGCGTAAAACATTTGATCCATCTTCGTACGTGATAGAGGACTTGTAGGGTTGAATATTTTTAGCACCCTTTTTAATGTATGTGTTAATGAAATGAAGATGACGATGCATGTTTGATATCGAAATAATTTTGAAAGTATTTTTTTTTATTTCAGGGTAGGCCGAGGGATCTTGGGAATCTAGGGTCGAAACACTTCGCTTCGTTTCTTACGTTTCGCTGAATTTGAGGCATTATGTATGCTCCTTGTTACCAGAGCGAAGAAATGAAGATATTAAATTATTTGTTTCTTGAACGAACCCACTAACGCTTCGCGCTTACAGACTCTTACTTGTGCGTCACGATACGTCTTTTGTTACTAGGAAATAATCTTAAGTTCTTTAATTAGTGCAACATCTCGCTTTGTCCCATTTTAAAAGGAAGAAAATTAAAAATTATTCATTTCCTTAATAAGGAGCTGAATCCACAACATTTTTTTTTTAATTTTAAAGACTTGTAACTTTCTCACACAATCTAGGAATCACTGACCAAGATTTAGGCCAACATAACATTTTCCATACTTACTCAGAAATGAGACTATGTAAACATAAAAATCTTAGAACTGTATCAATTATATGTAAGAAACCATCAGTTAAAACTTTTTATAAGCTTTAGAATGTTTTTTGTTGCTCACTTTGAGTATATATCACAATTTTGCTTAAAATAGAGGAATTTTAAGTAAATCCATTTTTAATTTTTTTTTTGTTGTTTTATTTAACATCACACTGCATTTTGCACATGGCTGAGTAGGTAGAGGGAATTTGGTAAGTTATTGAAATTAAAGTGACTTTGTCTCTGTGTGAGTGACCTGAGGCATTGTATGTTGAGTGGTGTAGACCAACGCTGCGGTTTGCCTTGTTACCAGAGCGATGAAAGGAAAATAATAAATATTTCATTTCAAAATATTAAATGCTTCATTTCAAGTGGGGAACACACTTGTGTCCCTGCGCCACGGCAGGCTTCAATACGTGGCCTGTATAATAGAAAATAAAACCAAATAAACGATTTACTAAAATAGCATATGCTATTATACATAGTAATAAGCGATATCGGAAATATGAAAATAATATTACTCTTTCTTTATGTTCAATGAAAGGTTTTATTAGGTAATAAGGTAATAAGCGATATCGGAAATATGAAAATAATATTACTCTTTCTTTATGTTCAATGAAAGGTTTTATTTTGGGTTTATCAAAACTTTTAACAAGGAAATATTTTGTTAATAATATTCTGTTATACTTTTTTTCAGTAATTAGGTTTATTTGTCACTCAACAAAAAAATGGAATGAGGCTGCCAAGGTGCAGTGGCACAGCGTGTTATTTTAAACGCAATTACGATATAAAATACTAAGTCACGATACTAAGAAAAGAAAATTGAATGGAAAGAGGGAGGGGGGGTTTGAACTAAGTTTCTTCTGCCCAGCTTTACGGGAAGGAGACTGACGCTGTACTTTCTTATTTATTTACATCTTAAAATATATACATTAACTCACTTTCGATAACAAGGCAAAGCGTGGCATTGAGATCCGCTATTCAGGCAATACCTGAAGAATTTGGTGGGAAATGGAAAGCGGTGCTTAAAAAAAGTGTCTTAATGGCAATGGAGTGTCTTATCATTAGGTTCCTAGCTCCATCAGCGTACCTTGCTGGATATGTGATGCAGCTAGAACCTGAAATAATATAATCAGATGAAATAGAATAATATACAAATCCGAGATTTAGGGTGAATATTAAAAATTTACTTTCACATTCCTAATATCATTTACGCTTCATGTAATACTTTGTTTTCTGAAGATACTTAATGTGATTTTGCATGAATGACTAGTATTATTAATACTGTTATTTTTGTAAGGGATAATTAAAAATGCTTAGTTTTAAAAAGGTATAAAAATTTGAACGTTCCACGATTTGAACCAGTGCCTCTTAGAAACCGTACAAGTGCCTAGTTGGTACTAGGCCATACGTTCCCATCTATCTACATCGAGATACTTATACGGTTCTTACAAATAATTAATATCGTTAGCATCTCTGTAGGGAGATTTTTAAAATTTTCCGCTACCCAAAGAAAATTCGTTTGGCAAGAAAGAATGCTATTTATTAAATATTTTTACTATTTTTAAAGTATTATTCCATACTTAGAAAAAAAATACTAAAATTTAAAAAGGTATAAAAATTTGAACGTGAGCAGGATGTGAGCCCGCGCCTCTTGGAAACCTCGCTCAGCTTCACGCTGTATCCCGCAAATGGCAGTTTAGGCAAAGGGGACTTGGGATCCCAACGTTAAGACACTCCGTTCCACTTCTGTTCCCCACTTTCCGCCGAATTTGAGGCATTGCTTGTTGAGTGGCGGAACTCAACGCCGCGCTTTTACCTTATTACCAGAGCAAAGAAATGAAACAATAAATAATTAAATTATAAATATTGAATATTTAATTTCGTCGAGTGATTGAACCAATAATGTGTAGGTTACAGTCACACGCTTGTGACACTGCGCCACGACAGGCCTCAACAGGTATAAAAATATGAACGTAGCAGGATGTGAGCCCGCGCCTTTTGGAAACCTAAGTGTGGTATTTTTCTTTCCTAAGTGTGAAATAATACTTTAATAACAGTATAATATCCTTAAAATGGTTTTTTATGTATTACCGCGTCACTTTTGAGAAAAAACCAATGTTACAACGAATATTTTTTTATATTTTGAAATACTTGTATACTTGCTTTTATGGAACATAAACAGAATTATATAGCTTTTTTTTCCTCCACTTTCAACATAGGTAATTTTTAATATACTGCGTGTTTTAATGTCTAGTCTCTACGCGAAGCTTTGTATACATAATGACGAAATAAAAATAATTCATTTATTCTAATGGGAATTGAAGCAACAATCGCCGCGTTTGCAGTCTAACCAATTTTCATGTAGCGTACACAAGTACTCTGAAGAACATTTATTTCATTTTTAAAATTCCGTATTAATGTATCTACTTTAATTCAGTAATTTATTCTTCTAACCACTGATCCTTAATAAAATATGAATTCAAAGCTATGGTGATAAATGGGCTGAGTTGATGCGTCTGATGTCTGAAATACTTCTACTGTTTATTTATTTATTTATTTTTTTTATGGAAAAGACACGGCAAACGAGCGTGCGGGTCACCTGATGGTAAGTGACCACCGCCGCCCACGGCCCCGTGTAGCACCAGAGGAGCTACAGGAGCGTTGCCGGTCTGTAAGGTGTATAGGCACCGGGGCCCGGCATTACCCAATGCGAAACGCAGTGACCAAGGTCACTACTTAACGCCGGTTTTAAATGCCGGGGGTGGTAACAATCCGGTCGAGTCTGCCCATG
>DWMZ01001174.1:0-17397 GCA_018249855.1 Eueides tales michaeli
TTACAATTTTTTCATTCATTTAGCCGAAATTTTAGTTTTCAATGTATTTAATTATTAAGTATTTAATAATTTTTAGTTTAATATTGTATTAAAATCGATAATTTTATAACAATATTAAAGGTAATTAGGATAAGTAACCAAAATTCATTAATTTATCACTAAAATTGACAACCGATCGAACACATAACCTGTCGCATTTACATTAACCCACACATACAGACTCATCAAAAAATAATCACTTATTATTTTTACTATTTTCAAAGTGTTATTCCACACTTAGGAATGAAAAATACTAAATTTAAAAACGTATAAAAATTTGAGCGTTTCTAAATTTAGTATTTTTCTTTCCCAAGTGTGGAATAACACTTTAAAAATAGTAAAAATATTAAAAAAATAGCATTCTCTCTTGCCAAACGATAATTCTAACGAATATCTTTGGGTAGCGGAAATTTGTAAAAATCTCCCTACAGAGATGCTAACAACATAAATAAGTTGTAACAAGCGTATAAAAATTTCGATGGAGCTTGATGAGAACGAATGGCTTAGTAATCAGAGCGCTTGGACGGATTCCAAGAGGCGCGGGTTCAAATCCTGCTTCGATCAAATTTTTATACATTTTTAAATTTTGTATTAATCAATTATTACCTTTTCTTGATGTGGAAACTCAGCGTTATGTTGTTGCGCTCTCGAGGCAGCTAAGGTCGCCAATTCTGACATGTTCACGTATAGCGCTTGCGGTACTTCTGTAAGAAAAGGGCGTATTTCATTAAAATATTCTTTCGTGTTTACCATTAAAGTGCTCTGATCACACTAATCCATACGTTCTCAAAGCGCTATGTCGGAATTTTTATACGCTTGTTATGATTTATTTATGTTGTTAGCATCTCTGTAGCGAAAACTTTTAAAAATTTCCGTTACCAAAAGATAATTCCCTAAAATTATTGTATAACAAGAGTGAGTGAGGGGAGTGAGTGTGGGGAGTGAGTGAGTGAGTGAGTGAATGAGTGAGTGAGTGAGTGAGTGAGTGAGTGAGTGAGTGAGTATTATATATACCTTTAGCTAGATGCGGCGGCAGGGAAGACGGCTTGTTAGCTTTGAACTCCATATTGGCTGTGTTCGCGTTCGTCTTCGCGGGAACAGATGGTCTTTCTAGTGATGAACATCTCTGTATGAAAAATATCATTTTATTATAGTATATATACTCTATACATATACCGACTTCAAAAGGGAGAAGTTTAGTAGATTTTTTGTAAATGTAAACAATGCTGAATATAAAGAAATGATAAAATTAATTGAGGCCTGTCGTGGCGCAGCGACACAAGCGTGTTATTGTAATCGACAGGTCGTGGGTTTTCAAATTAAATATTTAATGTTTCATTTCTTCGCTCTGGTAATAAGGCCAAGCGCGACGTTCCGCCACTCAACGCGCAAACACGCACCCCTCAAATTCGGCGGAAAGTGGGGAATGGAAGTGGAACGGAGTGTCTTAACACTAGGTTCCCGGGTTCCCTCTGCCTACCCTGCCTCGTGCGGGATACGTCGTGAAGCTAAAAAATATAATTGGTGGGAGCCTAGTGTTAACAAGCCTCAAACATTAAGCTACATACACACTATTACATATATTTTTAAACTTGACAAACAAACAAACATAAAGCGTATTATACATATATATCGGAGGAAAGCGAAGCTAAAAAATCGCTTTTTATTAGCTTCGCTTCGCCCACACATATCTTACCGTAGGCAGAGGAGGTCTCGCGTAAATAGTTTCTCTAGTGCTTTCTGTAAACGTGTTAACACTGAGGGCCGGGCGAGGGTGGCCACGTTCCGAGCCTAAACGGACAAAAATTATATGAAATATAGAAAAGAATATTGTTTAGAAAACATGAAAAAATCGATACCGCAGCTTTTTTTATATTTATATATATCGAATTTGATGCATTGCTTGTTGAGTGGCAAAACTCAACGCCGCGCTTTGCCATGTTACCAGAGCGACGATAGGAAAATATTAAAAATTTCATTCTAAAACATTAAATATTTCATTAACTAAGCCATACGTTCTCACCAAGCTCCGTCGAAATTATTATACACTTGTTACAACTTATTTATGTTGTTAGCATCAATATATAACATATAATCATAAATTTAGTATTTTTCTTTTCAAAGTGTGGAATAACACTTTAAATATAGTAAAAATATTTAATAAATAGTATTCTCTCTTCTTTCTTCTTGCCAAACGAATTGTCATTTGGGTAGCGGAAATTTGTAAAAATCTCCCTACAGAGATGCTAACAACATAAATAAGTTGTAACAAGCGTATAAAAATTTCGATGGAGCTTGATGAGAACGAATGGTTTAGTGGTCAGAGCGCTTGAACGGTTTTCAAGAGGCGCGGGTTCAAATCTTGCTTCGTTCAATTTTTTATACGTTTTTAAATTTAGTATTAAATATTTAATTTAAAAATATTAAATATCTCATTTTTCGAGTGGGGATCGAACCCTCAACCAGTCGTATTTGCAGTCACACACTCGTGCCCCTGCGCCACGACAGGCCTCGGAAACACAAAATATTCAGTTACTAATCGTTTTAGTATCTGTATTAGTATTCATTTACTTTGTCAGATCAAGATAGAGCGCGGCGTTGAGTTCCGCCACTTAACATCTCAAAAACTAAGCGGTATATAGGAAAATATGCGGAATACAGCGTGAAGCAAGAAACTAACCTGCTGATATAGTATGGGGCCTTCCACCCATTATAGCCGAGGCAGCTCTTTCAAACTGAGCCGTATCTTTTAAATCTGGCCATGTGGCTGAAGCTGTATTGAAAAATAAAGAAATTTCATATAAATTAAATATTTGTATGTGACGGTTTTAATCTGAAAACCATTTTCTAATTTAGTCATCCTATACACTTGATATAGACATTATATATACTTTAACTACCAATTCTGTATTAAGATATTAAAAAAACCACATTGATCAATAAGAGGCGCTGTCGTGGCGCAGTGGCACAAGCGTGTAACTGTAAATGGGACAGGGTGTGGGTTCGATACACACTCGAGGAAATGAAATATTTCATATTTTCAATTTTAATAGTTATTATTTTCATTTCTTCGCTGTGGTAACAATATAAAGCGCAGCGTTGAACTCTGCCAATCAACAGGCAATGCCTTAAATTCGGCGGAAAGTGTAGAACGGAACGGAGTGTCCTAACACTAGGTACCTAAGTTCCCTCTGCCTATCCTGCTACGTGCGGGATACAGCGTGAAGCTGAGTGAGTCAATTAAAAAAATGTTAAGGTGTTAATAGCCAATGAATCTACTATACATATAATAAATCTGTAATTGAACACCTGTTTGTATATGGAAGATATATTAAAAAAATATCATACATTTATTTATGTTAGAGGGTTGTTAGTCTGTGCGTTGGTAGGTATTAATCTCAGAAACGGCTAACCCGATTTAAATGCCGTATTCACTATTACATTTTAGCAACGTTCCTTTAACATTCATTTTTAAAGGAAGGTTTAAATCAATTAAATCTGTTTATATAAATCGATTAAAAAGTAAAAAAAGGTAATCAAAATTAATATAAAATTTTAATTTATTAAAGTTAAATTTTAAATTTCAACATATACTTAAAAGTAATCATTTTATTAGAACAAAACAAAAACAATTAACATTAGTAAAGAAAGCAGCACAATTGAAGCGGGCGAAGCCGCGGTCGGGACACTAGTACCTAGAATATATATAATTTCACTCACCAACAGTGGACATAACATCGTTATCTTCATTTATTTCATCTTCAATCGTCTTTGAAGGCGTCACACATTCACTACTGACACTTTGATTATCGGAAGCCTAAAAAATATGTAAAAAATTAAATTTGGCGGAAAGTGGGGAACGGAGTGTCTTAACACTAGATTCGCAAGTTCCCTCTGCCTACCCTGCCATGTGCGGGATACAGCGTGAAGCTTTTCTATAGTACGGTAGATGAGTTGTGACCATCATAAATTTGACTGCGTATTTGACTTTAGAGGTTTCTTTTTTATACTTATTTTAGGAAACGATCATAATTTGAATTTTCGAAGCACTCTGTCCAACTAAGCCATATGTTCTCATCAAGCTACGTCGAAATTCTTATACGCGCGCTTACAATTTATTTATGTTGTTGTTTAAATACGCCTCTTGGGCGAGAGGTTCGGGTTCAAATGCCGCTACGCTCAGATTTTTATACGTTTTCTATAATAAATATTCTTCTTTCCTCAATATGGATTACCACTATGAAATAAGTAAAAATATTTCATTTTTATTACCAATTATTCACTTTCCAAGTGAACAATGACAACAAAAAAAATGAACAAACGTTAAGAAGATTTAACTACCAAAGCGGCCAAGATTCGTCGACCGAACTGTAAAAAAAAACGTAGTGTCTTAACCCTATCGTCTCTCAAAATGAAAAAACGACCACCATATAAAAAAAACCATATTAAACATAAAAAATAACTAAAAAAAACAAAAAAAAAACAAAATAATAAATATTAAAAAAAAATTACATTATCATTATACAGAGACGGGCGTTGGAGTGCGTCTTGGGAGCGGAATCCTGAATCACCGCTGCACACACTCGCTATACGCGCCGACTATTCAAAATAATAATAAAAAAAAGAAAATTAAAAAAAAGAAAATTAAAAAAAACAACATAAAAAACAAAAAAACAAAATGTATACATATATTAAATACGGCGTTAAGTTCCGCCACTCAACTCACAACGCCTTAAATTCGGCGAAAAGTGGGGAAAGGAACGGAGTGTCTTGACACTATGTTCAAAACTTCCCTCCGCCTATCCTGTCGTGAAACTAAAATATATATATATATATATATATATATATATATATATATATATATATATATATATATATATATATATATATATATATATATATATATATATATATATATATTAACATCTTAACAACAAAAAATGTTACAATATGTTCTGGCCTCTATAAAGGAGAAAAAAGAAAAAATAAAAAATGCAAATGCCATATCAAACTGAAAAAGAGAGTTACATATATACTTGTATGTAGTTCAAACCTACGATCTATAAGCTACTATCAAATTACATAATAGGATCTAAATACGAACTATATAAATATTTAAAAAATATAAATTATATATATACATACGTTTTGTCCATTTATATTATATTTAATCAAAGTGGAGAATAGAACAAAGTGTCTTAACACTAAGGTTCCCAAGTTTTTTGTGCCATGTGCGGGATACAGCGTGAAGCTGTGTAATAATACACTTTCCTGTTGTATCCTGCTAATGGCAAACTAGGCAGAGGTGTCTTGTCAAGTGTTAAGACACTCCGTTCCAACTCTCCGTCGAATATGAGGCAATATATAAAATGCTCTCAACGCAAAGCCCTTTGAATCGTACGATCGACCTGAGCAAGGAAATCAATTATTTCATTTACTCAAATGCGGATCGAATCTAAAGACCAGCCTATAAATAGCCTATTATTATATAATACTCAATTTCCAATTATCTAAATTCAATCCATTTATTTCAAATCAATTGTCCCGCTGAGTTTTTTGCTTGGGTTCTTCTCCAGATCTGAGGCAGTAACTATAGTGAATCGGTACTAAATTATTTCACGTTCAAAAATTTTACTTGAAACATCTAATTTTTGAATAAAAAAAATGAATTTGAATTTGCATCTGGATATGGATTTGAATCTAAATCTTAATATTGATATTTCTTTTGATTCTCTAAGAAAATTCAAGAAATCCATAAAACTCAAATTCTTGCAAATAATACGCTAGCTTAATTTAAAATTTGAATTGGTTGTTTTTTTCCAATTATTATTATTATTGAGAATGTGATATTGTCCTTTTAGAATGCAGTGTTGTCTTTAATTAGGGCATAATTTAGTACCTACATAATTTTGTTTTGTAATGTATATAATTTTTTATGTAAAAAATTATATGTCATGTTAGCAACTTAATTAATAAAAATAAAAAATAAAAAATAAAAATTCCAATACAAAACAAACTCACTTGCGACAATCCACGCAGAGAGTCGGGCGCGGGCGGCGGCGCGGCGCCCGACGACGCGCTAGATATGGGCGTCGAGCAACTAACCGTTGATCCGGAAACGCCTGGGAAAAATTGCAGTAGCTTTATAAAAAAAAGTCACTCGAGGAAATTAAATATTATCAAATTATATTAAATTTAAAAACGTATAAAAATTTGGACGAAGCAGTATTCGGACCCGCGCCTCTTGAAAACCGTTCAAGCGCTTTGACTACTAAGATATTCGTTCTCACTTTATACGCTTGTTACAACGTTATTTATGTTGTTAGCATCTCTGTAGGAAATTTCTTTACAAATTTCCGCTACCCAAAGACAATTTCGACGGAGCATGGTGAGAACGAATGGCTTAGTGGTCAGAGCGCTTGAACGGTTTCCAAGAGGCGCGGGTTCAAATCCTGCTTCGTTCAAATTTTTATACGTTTTTAAATTTAGTATTTTTCTTTCCTAACACTTTAAAAATAGTAAAAATATTTTCAAATTAAATATTTAATATTTGATTTCGTCGATCTGGTAACAAGGCAAAGCGCCGCATTAAATTCAGCCACTGAACACGCTATGCCTCAAATTCGGTCAAAAGTGGGTAACAAAACGTAGCGTCTTAACACTAGATACCCAAGTTTCCTCTACCTACCTTGCAATATGCGGGAACCTAATTTATACATACGAGAGACTCACATATAAACCAATTTTTCGAGACATTGCTTGTTGGTTGGCGTAACTCAACGCTTTGTCTTGTTATCAGCAATTTGAGAAAATAAAAATATTTAATTACAAACAATAAAAGATAGATTATAATGTAAAACAGGACAGGTTGTGGGTTCGATCCCCACTCGAGGACTTGAAATATTTAATATTTTCAATTTAAATATTTAATTCTTGGCTCTGGTAAGGCAAAACGCGGCGTTGAGTGCCGCCACTCAACAAGCAATGAGTCAAATTCGGCGGAAAGTGGGAAACGGAAGTGGAACGGAGTGCCTTAACACTAGGTTCCCAAGTTCCCTCTGCCTATTCAGCTAAATGCGGGACATGAAGCCAAAATAAAAAAAAACCTTACCATGTTGATCAGAACATTGGCTGGTCAAAGAAGATATTGAAGTAAGAGATGATTTCCTACTGCCGAGACGAGACGACGCTGATGGCGAGTGTGGGGCGGAACCGGCCTCCCAGCCGCTGTAGCACGATTTTATATCGCAAATAACCTGGAAATATTAAATAAACACCAATTACCACAAATTTTTAATAAATTTTCCTAAATATTGGTAAAAAAAAAACACATTATTTTTCTAAAAGTTTTATTACAAACTTATAAAAGAGATTTTTATAGAAAACAAACAATTTAAAATATGATTTGAAACCGTGCGTCTCCCTACAACACATATATTTACTAGAGACCCGCCCGCGACTTTGTCCACTTAATTACACCATTTCATTTACTTTGAATTCCTTTATTGTTCACTTGATTACTTATAAGAGAATATCTATAAATTGAAAACTAATATTTTAGCTAAATTAATAAAAAAATCGTACTAATTTTGTCAAACAAAAAAATATTTTAAATTGGCGTATCTTTTTTAATTTGAAATAAGCGCGTACGAGAGCACTAGGCCCCATTACATTTATAAACGTCCCTTATATATTTTTGTCCCTTATATTAAAACAAACATCTCATACAGTTATTTTATTTTTGAGGAAAAAATTAACAAGAAAATATTTATTTTTCGCTGTAGTAAACAAAAACCGTGATACAATAAGGCATTAAAATAGAATAGAAAAGTTTTTGTGTATTTTTTTTTTGGCATTGCGTGTCGGCGAAAATGACAATATTAAATACAAAAACAATTAATGATGTACAATTTATAATACATACTAGAGGCCTATCATGACGTAACAGTATTATCAACATATAGTAGGAGAGCTATTGGACCATCCGAATAACGGTATGCCTGTAAGGCTAGAAATTCTTATAGTGATGAGTCATAGCATGCTAAGTACCGTAACCATCGCCTGGCAAACATCAGCCCTGCACGTCATCAACCCCTATTTGTTTGAAAGTGTAAAAAAAATATAAAAAAAACTTGTCGCTGTAAGCTTGAAACTTTTATACGATTTTGTTTATTAGAAGTGAAGTTTAGAAAAAAATTGACAGGTGTGTGCGACGAGCACAAGTACCTGACAGGTAAACCGAAAGGTGTGTAATATATACGTAAAAAAAAAGTTTGTCGCTGTAAGCTTGAAACTTTTATACGATTTTGTTCATTAAAAGTGAAGCTTAGAAAAAAATTGACAGGCGTGTGCGACGAGCACAAGTTCCTGACAGGTGAACCAAAAGGTGTGTAATATATATGTCACTTGAAATAAACTTTTTCCTGTAAAGTTGAAATTCATATATATGCTTGTCTAGGCTATTCAAAAGTATGTACAATGACAGGCGATTCTGGCTAGACAAATTATTAAGTAAGAGTAGAAATCAAGGGTAAAATATATCTTATTACTACAATATATTTTATTACTTTTAATTAAATCTATGTACATAAGTTTTTAAATTAATCTTCATCTTCATCTGATAAGTCATCATTACTGTCGTCATCATTACTGTCATCATCATAAGTATCTTTATGACAGATGTTCTACTCTTACATTTCTACTGTTACACAATTTATCTCGCACTTTCCCCTCACCTGTCAAGGACATGTGCTAGTCAGAATCGCCTGTCATTGTACATACTTACTTTAAATAGCCTAGACAAGCATATATAAATTTCAACTTTACGGGAAAAAGTTTATTTCAACTGACATATATGTTACATACCTTTCGGTTCACCTTTCGGTTCACCTGTCAGGTACTTGTGCTCGTCGCACACGCCTGTCAATTTTTTTCTAAACTTCACTTATAATGTACAAAATCGTATAAAAGTTTCGAGCTTACAGCGACAAGTTTTTTTTTTATTTATTTTTTACACTTTCAAACAGATAGGGGTTGATGACGTGCAGGGCTGATGTTTGCCAGGCGATGGTTACCGTACTTTGCATGGTATGACTCATCACTATAAGAATTTCTAGCCTTACAGGCATACCGTTACTCGGATGGTCCACTAGCTCGTGGACCAATAAGAAATAAGGTAACTAAGTATTGTGATGCTCTCATCTTAGGTCTATTGGTAGCTACAGCAATATGCTTCTATAAACTATACAATATGCAGATTTTTGAACACGTAAGCATTTGAGAGTTCCCGCGGAATTGATTCCTAATTTATAGAATCAATATAAATTAGGAATCAATTCCGCGGGAACTTCGGGAACAAAAGTAGCCTATGTGTTATTCTGGGTCTTCGCTTACCTATATATCAAATTTGATCGTAATCGGTAAATAAATAAAATAAATAAACTTATGATTTTCTTAGACTTCACACTGTACTGTACTCCCCGCAATGTAGCAAAGTACGCCTTGCTATCACAGCAAGAAAATAATTAATTTGACCAAGTGACACTCAAACCGGCAACCATCGCTTCAACAGTCCACACAATTGTGCCACTGCGCTACGAAGACCATCAAGTACATACATAAAATGACATCAATCACGTAATAAGGAGAACACTTATCATATGGACTTACGCACATACATTACAAATTACATTAAAAAATAATCTCATGCGTCAGAGCGATAATACTTCGTTTCCTTTTTGTTTTCAGTGAGCCATGTATAAGCAAAATAACTTTAATAATTTCTTTTTAATTCGTTCAGAGCTTTTGCGTCAAAGTGAAACAAACATCCGTCCTTGCAAGCTATCTTTAACAGGATAAATTACCCGGCAGTCAGACTTATCTACCACAACTACGGTACTTGATGTATATTTAAAATATTAGTGGAATGTTTTATAATAAGGTAATATGCGCGGCGTTAAGTTCTGTCACTCAACACGCAATGTCTCAAATTCGGAAAGTGGGGAACGGAAGTGGAACGGAGTGTCTTAACACTAGGTTCCCGGGTTCCCTCTGCCTACCCTGCCTTGTGCGGGATACAGCGTAAAGCTAAAAAAAAAACAAATGTTTTATTAATGCGATTATTTTGTAGATCAATTTTATTAAATAGGTTCCTAAATCTCTTTTATCATGTGTTTCAAATTTATAAATTTCGATCTTTTTACTATGTTTAAATTGTTATTCAACACAAAAATACTAAATTTAAAAACGTATAAAAATTTGAACGAAGCAGGGTTTGAACCCGCGCCTCTTGGAATCCGGCCAAGCGACGGTTTCCAAGAAGTGCGGGTTCAAATCCTGCTTCGTTCATATATTTACACATTTTTAAATTTAGTAAATTTTCATCTTGTTTGCAATTGTTAGTCATGTACTTTATTTGTACTTACTTACACTCGTTTTTTTAAATTTTATGAATAGAAATTTAATAGGATTTTATAGTAATTATAATTGTCAATATCGTCGATATCGAGGTCTGTCGTGGCGCAGGCGCACAAGTGTGACTGTAAACGCGACAGGTTGTGGGTTCGATCTCCACTCGAGGAAATGTAACATTCAATGTTTTCAAATTAAATATTTAATGTTTTCATTTCATCTCTCTGGTAACAAGCCAAAGAGGGGCATTGAGTTTCACCATTCAACACCCAAAGCCTCAAATTCCGCGAAACTTGAAAAACTGAACGAATTCTCTTAAAAGCAGGTTCCCAAGTTCCCTCTGCCCACCCTACCATGTGCGGGACACCGCATGGAACTAAACAAATGCACAGCATGAAAAAAACTAAAAAAATATTGAAAAATGTACTGTTTATTTTCCTAATAAATATAAAATAACATAAAATTTTACACAAAATTTAGCCATTTACATTCGATCATACACAGCAAAGTCACAGGTAAAACTAGCATAACAAATACATAATAATTTGCATACAGACCTGCAAACTGGCAGCTGGCAAGCTCCTAGGCTCTGAAGTCTGCCTTGACAATTGATCCGTACCTTCTTGTAGGTGACCGACTTCAGCTAACATTGCTACTTCACTTTCCTGTAAGAATTTTATTATGTTTTAACTTTCTTTTTTGTTTTACGCAATATCCTGTATAGCAGGGTTGGCAGTGAAAATCTAATTTAATACTATGTATGCAATAGGTACTAGGCATGGCTTAACATAGACATTTGCCTTATTTCTAGAGTAAGAAAATGTTATCTTTTTTTTAAATTTCTTCGCCCTGTTAACATAGCCCTGCGTTAAGCTCCGCCGCTCAACACGCAACGCCTCAAATTCGTCAGAAATTGGGAAATGGAATGGAGTGTCTTAACACTAGATTAATTTCTCAAAATCGATGCGGGAAATGGAAATGTCTAAATAGGAACGTAGTTCACTAACACTAGGCTCCCAAGTTCCCTCCATAAAAAACAAAAGGTTACTTACCACAACTGGACTTAGTAACGATACAAAATGACAGAAACGACTCCTCTCCTCAATGAGTGCTGCTTTGACAGCTTTTTCTTCCATTTCTTCCAACTGTTGCTTTCTTTCTTGGACATCCTATTAAAGATATATAGTTGAAGAATTAAAAAAAGTAAGGGTTTAATTTGGAACCTTAGGAAATTTTATCGATGGTAAAGAATTATGTTAAGAAATAATTTAAAAACAAAACTGACAACATATCATACATATATTATTACCCTATGAAAATCTACCTTATTGTTACTCACGATACCTTTAATTATTATTTGAAAAAATATTTTAAATAAATAAAGCTAAGTATATTGTAAATAGTTTTTATCTATAGATTGTGTCATTTGGTAGCAGCAGTAAAGATCTTCTTTGAAATTAAACATATGTTAATAATAGAAACTAACGAACTACGATAAGAAAAATTTAACTTTAGTTATTACTTAATTTTAAAAACACATAATTATTTAGTTTCACTAACAATATATATACTTCACATATTTTTATATTTTAAAATAAATTACTATCCAAAAATTAATATCAAAAGACACATACATACATTCAAAAAATATATTCATGAACCTACCTGCAAACACACATCAGCACGACGTTTAACATCGGGCGTGGCACGTCTCGCTTTCCTAGCATGTCTTTGGGCGTCTTGTACCCTCCTCCTTAGTTCGGCCCTGGCTCGCTTACATTCCCTCGCATGTTCCCTACTTAGGGCACCTGAACCGTTGCACCCCTTACGCCACTCGTCGGCACGATCGACCAACGGAGTTACTAGGCGGTCCATTAAAGTACTGGAATTTGAAGTTGAAGTCAAATTATATACAAACAGCGGCGTAGCTATCGTAGGGTCCGGCGTAGCAGTGCACCAGGGCCCTGGACCTCAGGGGGCCCTTTGCCCATTAACCTAAGATTTGAAAAGAGCGGGCCAGCCAACTCGACAGCTCCGGAAGCGAGGAAACCTCGACCCTGCTCACAAGATTTTTTTTAAAATTTAATGATTTAAGGTGAACCTAACATTAACAATAAGAGAACTCCCGATTTAAGACTTTCAACACATTCGCCGAACTTCCTCGATAAGCATGTGCCGTTTAATGTTGTTATTTAGTAATTTAACACAGTTTAACGTTCGATCAACTATTCACTAGATTAAGGGTTGCATACAAATACGGCTCAAAAAAGTAGCACCAATCAATATCGATATCATTGAAGCATTGTCCGAAATAACGCTGAAGAGTTTAAGTAAAGACTAACGTAGTGAAGCAGATGTTATAAAATCAAAAATGCTAAATTTTGATTTAGTATTTCTTTGCGTATTCATCCACAGAGTATTAAACAGAATCAATTATGTTTCCAAAATCTTGCAAAAACGTGATATCATTTAGGATGAGGCGAGTAAAGCTTTGGAGGAAACAACAGATAAACTAAAAAAGTACAGAAATGATTTCGAGTCATTTAAATCCAAGGCCACGGAAACTGCGAAAAAATACGATATCGATTCGACTTAAAAGCGACGAAGAAAAACGAAAAAGTATTTCGATGAATTGCCTGCTGATCACCGTAACCGTTAATTTGGCGCTCGGTTCTCTCTGCCTACCCCGCCAGGAATATAGCGTGAAGTTAAGTTAAGTAGATCACCGATTCCATAACCAGGAAAAATTTTCAGAGTAACTATTTTTATTTGTGTACTCTATCTACATAATAATCAATAGTTAGAATCGCCGTTTTTCTGGTATGAGCGCCGTTTGTCTGGTGAGAGTTGAATGTGACCTTACGGAAGTGTATACAGCAAAGATCATTTAGTAAAATGAAGATCATAAAAAAAGTATTTAAGAAACAGCAGTGGACAAGATCGCCTCCGAAATTTAGCGTTAATTGCGATAGAAAATAAGGCAGCATCAAACTTGAATTTGAATGAAGTTATAAATGAATTCGCAAAAATTAAAGCGCGCAAGAGATTGTGAACTGGACGGCAAAGTCTGATTTAAATCTTTATATTTTTTCATTTATTGATTCCATCTGTGTAAAAAATATTTTATACTGTCATGTGCGTCGTTGCTCATTTATACCTATTTTCTTATATCAAACACAGCGATTCTACCCGTCATAGAGATGACGTATGGATTTAGCCTATTAATGATAAGTTCAACCCACTATATCCTGTATCACATTGATATTCCTATCTATAATTTTGAAGGGCAATAAAAGTCCAAACTACGTGAAAAAGGTGGTGAGGGTCCGATTCTTTCTCTATGCACCGGGGCCCTTGCCCACTTAGCTGCGTTACTGTATACAAAACTAACGACCCGCCCGCGGGTTCGCCCACTTGAATCACACCATTTTATTTACTAATCTCAACAACTTTCTTGCTGTAGTTACATTATCACTTTTAAGACAATATCTATATAGGATTATATAGATATTGTCTTAAAAGATGATGATAAGATAATATCTACATATATGGGATTATTATTGTTAGCATTAGGCAAAGACACAATAATTGTGTGTTCGATCCACTAGGATGAATTATTTTCTTTTCCTCGCTCTCCTAACAAGACAAAGAGCGCTGCTAAGTTCCACCTTTGAGACATTGCACGTGTTAACAAGTTGAACTGTGTGTCTTGACACACAAAATACATACAAAATTCATAAGAATAAAATTGAGACCTGTCGTGGCGGAGTGGCAGAAGCATGTGATTGTAAGCTCGATAGATTGAGGGTTCGATCTCCACGCAAGGAAATGAAATATTTAATATTTTCAATTTGAATATTTAATGTTTTCATTGCTTCGTATTGGTAGCATGACAAAGCGCGGCGTTGAGTTCCTCCACTCCAGACGCAATTCCTCAGCTTTGGCGGAAAGTGAGGAATGGTACTCAGTGCCTTATTCAAATTCAAATTCAAATATTTTTATTCAAAATAAGAAGTTACAAGCTTCGTTTATTGAACGTCAAAAAATTTACCACCAGTTCACTAAAGTTACTGCCTCAGACCTGAGAAGAACCGGCGAAAGAAACTCAGCGTGATATGTCTCTTTTCTTTTAACCAAAATTTTTACATCATGTTATTATTATTGACAATGATACATTTGAAATAGTCTGGAGCGAACATTTTATTCCCAAGGCGTGTTATCATTTATAAAATCGTTAATTTGATAATAACCTTTAACACACAAACGTCTTTTCACAACTTTTTTAAAGTGTGAATACTAGTTTCCTAAGTTCCCTCTGTTTACTCTGCCATGTGAAGGATACAGCGTAAGCCGAGTGAGTGAGTGAATGTTTATATTCATCATAATATACCTTTGATATATGTCATGTACTAACATATTATTTATAATAATAGAAAAGCAAAATCATTTCAGTCCAACATATTCAGCAGAGCATACTAAAACACTTTTCAATTTATATATAATTAATATAATTTTAATTTATTTTGATCGATGGTTCTTGCTGTAGTCAGAATATTTTAATAATAATTCACAATGCTAATACGACATTAGTGTCACTTACTTTATTTAAATATTCCATTCATTACAATTTATAGATATTTTATCAATCTACAATATTTCTAAACAAAAGCCACCTTAATTCAAATTTTATTGTATCAGTCAGTTATTCATAATAATAGAAAAAAATAGTTATTATTATCAAAAATACTTATATGCAGTATTTTATTACATATAAATAAATCATCGATAACAAGCTATCTGAGTAAAATATTCCAAGAAAGGGTCAAACATTTTTATCTCATAGAAATAACTAGAAACTAATTAGCAGTTTTCAATTCTAATTAGAAATTTCCAGTTAATACTAAGTATTACAGTCAACCAATTGAGATTGAAATAATATATGTTTTTGAACAATATTTTTTTAATAGTTTGGTAATCAGTATAGGTACTGCATGTTTTTCAACCAAATAATGATTATTAAAAGAAGCAACTGAGTGGACTCGACGCGCTTTTCGTTTCTTCGCTCTGGTTACGGAGGCAAAGCACCGCGCAGCACTTAACATGCGATGCACTAAACACTCCGTTCTTAAAAGTGCCTCCGCTTTTATAAGTAAGGATAAGAACGAAGTTTCCTTAATTTAGGTTCCCAGGTTCCCTTTGTCTACCCTACTAGGTGCAGGATGTAGCGCGAATAGAAGCCGAAACTCATGGCATCTTATTTCTAATCGTTTAGAGCTAATATCGATAATCAAAAATATGCAACGATTAAAATAATGAAACACTACAATAACATAAATCAAACTTATCTATGAAACACATATTTGTCTTTTCAGTAATGAATTATTATAGAAAAAAGAGCATATGAACACTTCACACATTCTGTCTAAAATCGAGACATTATATTTGACGGAACTTAACGCCGCTCTTTGTCCACCAAAGTGGTGAAATGAAAACTTGAGTTAGGATCTAACCCACAATCGTAGCGTTTACAGTCAAATGGTGGTCACTATAGTCGTACAGCAAAAAAAAAACAAAAACAATTCTCATACTGATTTAAAATAAATATATATAAAAAGATAACCTTATAAATGTTTTCATACGAGACTCTATCGCCCGGTGACGCAGACATACTCTGGTTAGAGCGGTTCCGATTTCCTTTGTCGCTCCTGTAACAAACAAATAACAAAATAAATTTTAGCTTCACGCAGTATCCCGCACATGGCAGGATATGAAGAGGGAGCTGGGGTATATGTAGTGTTAAGACACTCCATTTTCATTAATGTATTTCCGTTAATCTTTTTCCGCGGATTTTTTGAGACATTGCTTGTCGATTGACGGAACTCAACGCCGCGCTTAAACTGGATACCAGAACGACCAATTCATTTCTTCGAGTAGGGATAGCACCCACAACTTGTAGCATTTACGACAGGCACGACAGGCACGACTAATACAATATAATAACTCTATATTTTCACAGGAAATAAGTTTTCTATATATTCTTGAGATTAACTAATATATTTTTATCTTTACGTAAAAAAGGCACCCGAGCACCTTTTTCTTTCACACCTTTCATCTTTTGAAGATATAGGGTAGTGATTATTTCATCCAGTACAGTCTTTTCGATCAGACGAATGTATTTACGGTATAATGAAAGTATATACGGTAGCAGAAATATATGCGGCAAAAATATTTTTCCATCTTGTATGCGTATTTTATGATTTATTTTTACAAAAAACATACACACAACTACAATGTTCTTGCATTTCAAATGTTAATAGAAAGTTTATATTATTATATTTATTCAGCGCACGTAGCAGGGTAGGCATTGGGAACCTGGGAACCTAGTGCCATAAATATAATTCCATGCCCCGCTTTTTTTATACTGAATTACCGGAACTCAACACCGTACTTTGCCTTGTAACCAGAGCGAAGAATTGAAATTGTTAAAAATTTAATTTTCTCGAGTGGAGATCGATCTTACAACTTGTCACGTTTACAGCTTGTATTCCCGCACCACAACTAGCCTAGCCTCAGAAGTTAGACTTAACAAGTAAACCATTAACAAATATCTTTAAAATGCAACAATACATATAAATGTACATAATTAATAATGTCTTTATTTGAATTTTGCGATTGTTACACAATTTAAATGACCAACCCGTGTTTAAAAACGTCGGGAATCCAAAAATGTATAAATCAATATACTTGATTAATCCAGTTAAAATAGTTTCATATACACAAGTATTTAAAAGTTTTGATCCACAGTACCGCCAAGTGTAACGGAATCAACTGACATTTGTAAGGACCGTGACCAAAACAGCGATAGGTCAAAAGAGTTAGAAAAAAAATCGGTGACCTAATTTGGGAAGAAACTCTAGTTATCTCAACACTGTTCAATTATAAAATAGT
>DWMZ01001175.1:0-17392 GCA_018249855.1 Eueides tales michaeli
ATAGAGAGTATATATATATATATATATATATATATATATATATATATATATATATATATATATATATATATATATATATATATATATATATATATATATATATATATATAAAGTGTGTAAATACATTTTCTCTTGTTTCGAAAGTAGTATATGGTGCACTTTTGAGAAACCTCAACCAACATATTTGCAACCAGTTGACCTGTTAGCCATTAGTGTATTAATCGCATTTTGAAGAGTGGCTTAATCACATTTTGAAGATCTGAATGAAATTCCCATAATATTTTCTTCAGCAGTGGCGAAACTTATTGTTTTATTCAAAGTGATTAGGGTCCTTGCATCCGACCACGGTAGATAGTTGTGGATGTAAACCGACAACAAATACGGTTAACGCTATCACGCATGGTGACTATTCGGCCAGTTAACTCTTGGAAATCTCTTGGAAATCTTGGAAATCTGAGCGCAAATAGGCATAGCGTTTTTATCATCAAATTGATTTTTAAATAATCCTTTGGTTGTAACCATTTCTTAAATTCCTTAATACTACAGGCAAATACGGATTTATTTTCTAAACTATTTAAAATTATTCTAATAAAATGTCTACTTAGGTAGTAGATGCAAAATTAATGACATTACAGGCAGGCAGTATTTTAAAAAGGTCTTATTGAATTTCTTTCTTCTATTATTTATTGAATTTCTATTTCTTAATTTCTCTTTCTTTAGCCATAAATAGCGCAAATTAATCAGAAAATATCGTGACTTATAACATATAATTCAAGGTTATAACTGAAAAAAATAAAATAGTTTTAAGAATGTACTAAAGCAATTAGATACTTATAAATATGAAAAATAATTTAAATATTAAAAAAAACATAACAAAGAAAACATACAACATTTTTTAAATGCTTTTAGAACATAACATCAAAAAATATAAGCATCATGTTCTGGACATGAACATAAAGTTCCCGAAATTGCATTCACTTTCGAGTCCCCATTACACAGGATAAATCGATATCCCCTGGCTACACGGGGGCGCAAACTCCACCTCCCTTAGATGCATTTAAATGATCAATTAGTTTCTACACGACGAGAACTTCAGGCAAACAGGATCCTTTTTGCTATTAGAAATATAAATATAATAAATATTTTGTATTTTTATTTGCATTATTTATAATACTATACTAGGTAGCCCGTATACTAAATATACCGTATAGCTTCTTATAGCTTCTTATAAATACAAAAATTGCCCGTATAGCTTCTTATAAATACAAACAGGGAGATAAAATCATAGATATGTGTTCTATTTTTTTTCATCGACCTATTATAGTTCAGATAGTTCTTTTTTTTAATTTTTGTATGTTCAAAATTCAAGAGAAGACAGATGGGGGCCCCATTGAAGTTTCAAATCTAGGGAATATGACACTTGTGCATCGCTAGAGTCAAATAGAGCCTTTCCCTTGCTAGTTGCTAGCATCAGCCTCGATTGAATTCGGAAATTGTTCGGGAACTCCCGTCTGTGAACTAATATAAATGAAATAGAAATGTTCTGATAGAGGCCTATTCCTAATAGTCTTACCGAGTAGTATTACCAGTAATAATTCTATGAATTACTTTCTCAATAAGCATAATTACCAAGTCACATTAGATTTTGTTACAGATCATTTTAAATAAATATGTATTTATTTACTATTTGATAACTCTTACATCCAAAATTTCTTATACTTAAAACGACAACTAATTATACATTAAAGTAACCATTATTCTTAACGTAACAAAATTATATTAATGTAATGAAAACAAACAAACTGTATCTATTTTATGTAGGCGCTCTATGGCGCTTCATTTAAGTCAATCGTATTATGAAAACTTTTAAACTATTCGGCCAAATTACTTAGTGTAAGACAAAATTTATCTAGGAATGTTAAATACTTAGATAGATTACAATATTCTATTTCAAAATCTATATAACTATCTATAGATAGTTATATAGATTTTAAAATAGAATACACCGTCGTTGTGTAACTCCATTGGTTTAGGTAGCGTATACGTTTAGATAGCTAGCTCTCAGATGGGCAGATTAATTTATAATTTAATTACTATGTATCGTTAATTATTACAAATTGTAGCCGATATGCTAAAGATTTATCCAAATCCGTCGAGTAATTTTTCGCGAAAGAGTATCAAGCATACATACATATAAACATCGCATAGACACAAACTTTTTTATAATATAAGTATTAGGATTAAAAACTTAAAAGTTGCTTAGAGTTTGAAACTGATTGAATGTGTGTAGACGTGAAAGAAGTATAAATTTATTTAAATATCCGAGCAACTTCCGAGCGTGCGTTGAGCCTAATTTACGGATTGGGCTGTACTGATTTTGCAAAATACTTAGGTACACTCCCGCTCAAAAGTATGGATTCAATCATCTCAATTTTCCGCTTCGATATAATTTCTATATCTCAGCGAAAAATAGTCGTAATGGAATTTAAAAGTTACCGTTTTAAAGGGGATAGATTCAGCACCACTTTCCTTTTTTTTGTAAATTTTACAATTTTTTTTTCTAGTCCCCACGTGATTTTGAAGATGCCAATTTTTTTACGATTTTTTAAGGTTAGCAGATGCGTTCCCGTCGTTTAGAAAAAATTCTTGGAGATGTTATTCATCATAGCTTTGAAGAGGACATTAAACTCTGTATTTTCATTTTTTAAAAAGTATAGTCCGATTTTTTTTCGCAAAAATATTCAAATTTTGGACAAAAATTGAACATTGTACTAAATTTGGCGTATCTCGAAAACGGCGGGTAATTCGAAAAAATATCTGCACCTATGAGAATTATTTCAGAATTTTCTGTTGACTTTTTTTTCTCCTACTTTTGGAGTAAAAATAATTCTGATTTTCTTATGACTTTTTTATTAGAGGAGCGAGACAAAAAAGAAAGGCGTCCTCGCCAATATTATTTGGCCACCACAATCTCCCGGTCTAAATCCGATCGAAATCAAAAAAGCGATACTGAACACTTTTTTGTGTTACTAATTTTCAAAAAAAAAAACAAATGTAAAATCTACTAAAATGTAGTATTACTTTATTGTAACAACATTTTTGATGAAATATAAACATATAATTTAAAAATTATTTTATAACCTTCGTTAAAAACCATCACATAGAGAGACGTGTGTAACTCTGTGCCGTACATCCAAATCCACATTGTGTTACCGCGTTTGTTAGTTAAGTTGGCGTTTTTTAAATCTCCTTTTTATAATAGCTATGCTAATTTATAAGCATCTTATGCAAAATTTTACTATCATTGAGCTTAGCAAACTGATGAAATGAAATTTAAAATGGTTTTGTAAGAAAAAATGTCTATTTTTGGTACTTCTTTTTGGTCACACATAAGGAGGATTGTAAAGTAATACAAGTGAAATTAATGTCAAATTTATATTAAGTAGATTTTGAATATACCACTAACTTCGTAAAAAAAATTAAATGTACCGAATGAAGATGAAGAAATAAACCCAGTTAAATATAACGAAAATCAAACATAAATGGAATTAACTAAACTAAAATATAAATACAAAAGAGATTCAGAAATAAACAACACAGAAAAAAAGGCAGAAGTGCAAAAATGATACGAGATTACAAAAGGTGAAAATGAACGAGAACAAAATAAATGAAACATGGTTTGACGTGCACGTGACGTCCACAAACATTGCGGATAAAAAACCACCGACAAACATAACGAACGGTATGCCAAGCACCACACAGATACCAATAAAAGAGATCCGTATCCGCGCGGAAACTTCAAAGTTAGACAGATTATTAATAATAATAAAAAACTTCGTAGAATACAAATTAAAGACAGACAATGAAACTGCGCTCGGTCTTATCGTCCACCTAGAACGAGTCGACAAAAGAAAAACTGAATAAATTTTTAGAACTTTAAAATTAGCTTACAAAAGTTGTAAAAATAGTTTGATAGAAGGTAAGTACTAAAAAACTAAGGCCTGTCATCGCGCAGAGGCACAAACGTGTGACTGTAAAAATGACAGTAACAAGGCAAAACGCGGCGTTTTGTGCCGCCACTCTACACGCAATGCTTCACATTCGTCGACGGAAAGTGCGCGACCGAACGGAATGTCTTAACACTTGGTTCCCAGGTTCCCTCTGCCCACTATGTCATGTGCAGGATAATTAGCAAATTTATTTGGATACTCTATAAATATATTACATTAAAAAAATCTTGTTGTTTGTTTGCCTATGTACTAAATAACAACAACACACTTTTTTTCTAATTGAGACAATGTTTTAAGTCGTTGTACATAAGATCTTATAATTCTATTTGTGTTCCCACTTATTTCAATTGTGCTACTGTCCCAAAATATATATTCACTGAATTATTTTTTTTTGAAATTTTAAAATAATAATAATAGATCATATTTAAATCTTCGTTAGGTATAATATTATTTAAAATTAAATCAACATACTTAACTTTTAATAATCTATCTTTAATAAAACTTTTCTATTTTTTGGACTCTTGGTAACACATTAAATAAAAATTTATCATTATATATCATATATCTTTGTTTTTAGGCTTTCAAATAATTTCAGTACTAAATTATATAAAACTGGGTAATATCTTCATTTAAAACTTGTAGAAAAACAAATATTTTAAAAAATATACTACTCAATACTAATAGAGGCAATGTTTTAAGTTGTACTTAAGGTCTTATAATTCTTTTTGTGTTCCCACTTATTTCAATTGTGTTACTGTCCCAAATATATATATTCACTAAATTATTTTCTTTGAAATTTCCGCCTTACAAAAATAATAATAATAGATCATATTTAAAGCTTCGTTAGGTATAATATTATTTAAAATTAAATCAACATACTTAACTTTTAATAATCTATCTTTAATAAAACTTTTCTAATTTTTTGGATCCTTGGTAACACATAAAATAAAAATTTATCATTGTATATCATTTATTTTTGTTTTTAGGCTTTCAAATAATTTCAGTACTAAATTATATAAAACTGGGTAATATCTTCATTTAAATATGCTATCTGATTAAATAAAATGTTGATTTTTTGAAATTAATGGCAAAAAAAAGATAATTGCTATGAAGCCATTGTCTTTTTCTTTGATCTATGAAGATAATATTTCTACACATTTTTTAAGAAATGAATTAATAAGTTTGAGACTTAACTTGCTAGTGTAAATTCGATTCGCATAAACGTTGCACAAGCAGGTGTTCGGATGCGATGAAAATATTTATAGCAATAACTTTCTATCCTATCCACGTTCGCCAAGATAATCAGAAAATCATAATCACTATATGATTTGGTACCATGCATATCAAAAAAAACCAAATAAAATTGAAAAATATTTGAATCGCTAACAGATCAGACGATTATTTTTAATAGTAAAAAAACTAAATGTGTTATATTCCGAACACCCAACACGAAAACTGTGAAAGCCGATGTACTCTTGAATGGTGAAGCCGTGGATCCTGTTGATTCTACGGTATTTCTCGGTATCACCATTGACTCTAAATTAAAATGGGGACCTCATATTGATGGATTGGCGAATAGTAGTTAGTAGTAGTAGTTCAAAATAAAATAGATAAAAAACAAAGACAAGGAGTAAACGGGTCATTACTTCATTACAATACTCACATCATCAAAACATACAAATTTTGATATACACTCATATACTGTAAAACGTAGTAATAAAAACATGAAAAAGAACTACGGAACCTACATTTAAAAGGGGGTGGGCATCATTTACCTTTTAATTAAAGAGAACTGAGCGCCAAATTCTACAGCAAATTAGCTTGCAAGCCTCATTCACTCTCTTATCATCACACTTATGTAACTGATTAACGTTCGTAACTAATTCATCCATTCAAATTAAGTTGCACACTATTAATTGTTTTTCCTCTTAATTAACCTAAAACTTTTAATCTTCTCAGAGAAACCCAAGCACTTGAATCAGCTGAGAATATTGGTGGAAATATTTCTAAATTACTAATCTTTTTACACTCAGCATGAAACCAACTCAAAGAAGTGTTGGGTTAATCATCTTTTACTTTAGCTTTACTCCCAAATATCAATATTACATGTATATATATATATGTTTTTGGTATATGACAGTTTACCTATACAATCCGATTCACACTTTTTTCATCTTTTGGTACACCTTCTGAGTGAAAGTGTCATACAGATGTTCTTTCTCTTGATTACAGTCAATCATATCTTTAATTTCATTCATCTTTTATATCAAAGAAAAATACCTTCTGTGTAAATAAATATAAATGACTTACTTGGCGTTGGTCTCCAACGCCGTTTTCCTCTACACTTGTCACAGCGGGAACGTTGTTGAAGAAGTATTCTTCGTAGATGTAAATGTACCACATTTAACTAGACAACTAGACAATAATATTTATTTCTTTTATATTTTTGAATTTAGTTCTATTTATATGCAATTAATAAAACTATTATATGAATTCTGTGTAAAGAAAAACGAAAATACTTTAATGTTATCATTTACATATTTTAGTATTATTTCGATTATTGGCCTGGCTGGACTGGCCATATTATTGAATAAAGGACTTCAAACAAGTATAGAAAATAAAAAAAACCGTACATTGACAATACTTTATTTTTTAAGTTACAATAAAATTTAAACATCATCGTTTTTTTAATACATTTTAAATGTAATGAATATTCCTGTAAGATATTTTTAAAAAATTATATCAATAAGTCGGCCATAAATTAAATATTTGTAATATTATTTAATTTCATTTAAAAAAAAGTCTGTTTACCTTAAACAACAGGATTATTCATTTAAATATACCTTTCAATTTACGCATTATACATTTCACATTTGTATATTAAATTTCTGGAAATATCTCAATATAATGAAAAAAGATATATAACGGAAGTACAACATAACAGTATATAACAGAATAAATTCATTTTATAATTCACACATAAGTTCAAAGCAAGCATTAGGACGAGTACATATTAATGGCCTACTGATTAAGATAAATATTAAGATAAATCACTACTTAATTACGTCTATTACAATAATTACAACACAACATTTATTCCTACATTAATTATGTTACTAAGAAGTATATAAATGACTTCATAAAAAATGCAATTTAATCATTTATCAAGCAAAAAAAATAACTACATTATAAAAATATATTTTTAAAATTCTCAATGTCATTTTTCCATATCAAAATAATCTATCTCATCCTTTAACCGTCCGTATCAAAATAGATTCGCTAATTTGCGTGCAAAAATATCTTCTATTTTAGGAATGTTTTTATAATGCAATCCAGCTTTAATAAACAGTATTGAGAACGATATATAAAAATGCTGGGCACAAAGATCCTTATCGAAAGTAATAGTTATTTTTAAAATAATCCACTGGACGGAAATATCACAAAAAATACTGATCAAATAAAAAAAAATGTGTATATAAAAATATCGGTTACAGTAGGAGGATACTATTCAAAAATTAATAAATTTGTAAATGATTATAAAATTTTACTTTTTTTTACTATTAAAAATATTTCTCTTATACCATGTTGTAGATTTTCTTTAAAAATATATTTTATTATATTCTTTAAAATTTCTTATATCAAAACGAATCGTTCGTGTTTATACATTGTTAAACCACTCTGCTCCCCTTTTACCCTTAGTACCTCACCTAGAAAATATTTAAACAAATTTGCGCGCGTCTTCAGCTAGGTGTTTAAAAAGATTACTGTCACATTTTATGCTACATTAATCACATATAAGATGATGGTGGTATACAGATAAAATGCATTACGCTAATACATCAATTATATAGTTTTACATGAAAGCTACGCTTACTCTTTATTTTTTCTAATATCAATTTAGTATAACCAATTAAATGAACTATCGCATTATCTATATAAGTAGGGAATTTCGGTACTCCTATGGAGATGGTGTAGATTACCAGTTTATTGTTATTCTATTTTTATTTATCGAAGTATAAGTATATTCTTAACTGAATTGGTCATTAAAAGTTACAGATTTTTGTTAAAATAAAAGTTACTTAATCACGAGTATATTTAAAATACAAACTGACATTAATAATTACGTACTATATTAAGAAACATTAAATAAGAATGTCGTCTATATTAAGATGACAGCAAATATTTTGAATAGTTCTCATGAATTATATTTATCTTGATAATATAAGCAATTGATAATATAAAATTTTAATTGCAATTATATTTTAAATTACAGAACTTGGCCAATAAGGCCAAACCATAGCTTTCGAGCGAGAATATTCAGACGTTATTGCAAATATCTTTATAATCGTGAGGTCGGAAGTTCGAAATGTGTTAACACTCACAATTCCTGAGTCTCGCGTATGGCAGGAACGCCTTGTTGTGGGCTACTAGTATTGACGGCTTGGTGCATAATATGCACTTTAACATCGCAAGTGCCTCTTCTATATTCCATTGTGCGTCGGTGGCGTCCAGAGAAAGAACTTGACAAAGAACTCTTACAGAAGCAATAATTAAAGAGGTGAGCGTAGGCACGACGGAAGCTGCGATTAACTGTTCCATATATGAAGCTGGTAACAATAGAACGAATTAATCCAATCCATGCTGCACCGTAATATTTATCATCAGATATGCCGGGGTATTCGTAGACAATTATTATATAAGGGAGCCAGGTCCCTACATAAAGAAGATAAGAGACAATATTAGAGGCGTTCATAGCGTTGTCACGCTCATACATTTGAGATCTTTTGTAGTGCCCATGTCGTTGTGCACGTCTTCTTATAGCAATTGATGTTAATATCATACATAACATCGTAAGAAAGCCAGGTACCCCATGGAACACCACAGTTGTGGTAATGCGGAAGTAGAAATTGCCATAATGTGCACGCTTGCAATAATCGTAATCCAAACCTAAAAAAACGCCACTAGCAGCCAAGACGCCACTCAGCAAAAAGATAAGTGATGTAATGAGTCCAATGCGCATAGATATGAAGACCTCATATTCTTGATCAGAATGACAAAGTCTATAGTAGTCATCGGCGGCCACAAGCTGTAAAAGAATTATAATTATAGGCGGAAAGCATTTTAAAGGGTTGATGGGTTAACAATGGGATAGGTGTATCCTATCTAGGAACCAATGAATTATTTCTATTATAATTTTTAGCTTTTGCAGTATGACAGTCATAGAGGTAACTACCATTAACTAAAAAGTATATGTTACAAGTATTTATTCCAGATATCTCAAGAAAATGTAAACTGAACATAAGGTCTGCAGCAATTTCAATATTAATGTGTGAAATTCCGACAATTTAAAAATAATATATAATAATTAAGTTGTGGAAAGTCATGTTTGGAGTGTTGCTATTTTGAATATAAACCACTACAGTTATGATAAAAAAAAATTCATTAGAAGTCAGCACACTTCCCAGTGCGAACCTGTTAGACCTTTTCTGCGTTATTTTTCAGCTTACTTACCAAAAAATAGAAGCTGTAGCAATAAGTTGAAGTTATAGCCAGAAATTGTAGAGTTTTGCAAACATAGAGATTATCCCATTGACCAGATAGCAAGATAACCGTGCAAACGGGCATTATACATGTTGTTATAAGCATATCGGCCAATCCGACGCAGGCAAGAAATACGTTACCTACAATAAAGATGACTAATGTGAATAATAATATAGTTATTTACCTTCACGCTGCACTTACCGTTAAAATCTAGACCTACTGCTTGTTAAGTGGCGAAACTCAACGTCGCGCTTTGCCTTGTTACCAAAGCGAGGAAATGAAAATATATTTCATTCTTCCTAGTGAAAATCAAACTGACAACCGTCCCGTCTACAGTAGTATGACCACGACGGCCTCTGATAATTATATCATTAACTCACTAATTCTCTCACTCAGCTTCACGCTATAACCCGCAAATGGCAGGCTAGGCAAAGGGAACTTAGGAAACTAGTATTAGGACTAGTATTACTCCGTTTCGTTGCTCGCTTTCCGCGAAATTTAAGGCATTGCGTGTTGAGTGATGGAAATCAATGCCGCATCATTAACAAAATCATCTAGATATCTAAAATTAAATGATAAATATTAAAAATAATTAATATGTCCAAAGATTATTCCCTAAAATAGTATTAAAAGCTAAACAAAAACTTAAAATTCGTAATTATTTTAATCACACTTTAATATTTATATTATTAAATTAATAACAAATTTTAAGTATAATACATACTACTAGGTGTCCCTTATTTTATACACATAAAAATGTTTCTCTTTTTCCTTCACGCATTTTCCCTACCGGAGCGCCAAATACTACGGTTTCTTAAAATTTCTTTTACATCATCATCAATATACTTATAGACATAGTACATAAGCGTTAATAACACTAATATTATATATTTCTACAATTATTTTTTTGTTTAATATGAAGAGTATTAAAATAAATAGTTTAAAATAAAAATAAAAGAATAAATAACTAGAAATGATTTTTTTATTAATTATATAGGATACAAAATTACGTTCGCACAGTTGCTATCATATTTATAAACATGTAAAACTTTCACTTGCCATTACATATAAAATATATCTTACACATCTTACCTAGGCGTTTGAGCGTGTGCTCAACAAAAAACGAAGACACGAAAAATCCATTCATGGTGCATCCAAACGTTGAACAAACCAGCATGAATAGTAGTCGTGCCATCTTTGACCAAGAATTATCTAATATCACCGGCGATATTGTTCTTTTGACGACGCTGGTAATGTTAAGAGCTTCCACCCCAGACATGGGGGGTGTGGTGCCTGTTGACATTTTGAGAAATTTAATAGTAATTATATCTTCTTAATCGCCGATCGTTTCGTCGGTTATAGAAAGGGTCGAACATAGGTCCCAATTTAATTCGAGCGTAAATTATTGTAGCGATAATGATAACTATAAACAATAGACTCATATCGTAATAAACTTTTGAAAATTCAAAAAATTGTTGCACTCTGCAATTTTTATTTTATACGTATTTGATTTTATTTTATAATGTTTGTTTATTTGAGGCAATAAAATCTCTGTCACTAAAATTTTACTTCACAATAAAGTCTTAGGCTCCGCGAGGCGGGCTACACTTGCAGCGGACGGCCACATAGTGCGCCTGCAACGGGTTGCAGTGTTTCCCTAAAAGACACCCACCCGCTTGAACAAGCAGGCGCACTGAAGGGCGTACGGGGCGGTGCTACGAGCTTGCACACAACAACAAATTTCCGCGAATACTGTTGTGAAGTATGAGTTTATTATTAAACGCCCCTCGTTGCCACCACATATTGCAGGGGGTCATATTTTCCGATCAAAAATCACTCTATCTCCCACCTTTGGAGCCTGACTATGAATATTTGTATATTAAACAAATGTTTATTGCTTTAAATTTGTAAATATTATTTTTTTTACTTTTAATTATTTACTATTTATATTTTTTTTTAGCTTCACGCTGTATCCCTTACGAGGCAGGGTAGGCAGAGGGAACCCGGGAACCTAGAGTTAAGACACTCCGTTCCACCTCCGTTCCCCACTTTCCGCCGAATTTGAGGCATTGCGTGTTGAGTAGCGGAATTCAACGCCGCGCTTTGCCTTATTACCAGAGCGGAGAAATGAAACATTAAATATTTTAAATTGAAAATATTAAATGTTTCATCTCCTCGACTGGGAATCGAACCCAGAACCTATAGGCTACAGTAACACGTTTGTGTCGCTGCGCCACGGCAGGCCTCTATTTATAAATATAAATATTATTATTTAAATATTATTACATAAATATTATTTCAGTATATTATAATATCTTCGTATTAACGTACACATTATTTCTCACACCGTGTTGTTTGTATTATAGAACGTTGCTTTTCTATAATATTTTATAGTTTTAGGTTCATATCCATTTATATTAATGTTATGTAATGTTAGTTCAAATTTAGAAGAACAATATGTGTATTTGTATATAAACTAAAAAAAATAATATTTACTGAAAACATTGTTTATTGAGTTAGAAAGCTTTAAAAGGTAGCTGGTAAACTCGATGTCCACTATCGTATCCCATAGTCACTAAATGAATTGTTATAGTTTTCACGTAGTAGTTTTAAGGACTCGGGCACTCGATGTTGATTCCGCATATACGGTAGGTACCTATATCGAGCTCGTTGAAAATTGTTAAGTAATTTAATTTGGTTATAACTAAATTAAAGTTCTAAAACCAGGGTAAGTGTTTCGATACAGTTTGTGTACATTGTAGTTACAACACATTACTGAACTTTTAACTAATATTAACTATTTATTAGTTAAAAGTTTAAAGTTACATCATATAAAAAAATATTACATAACAAAAACTTAACCCAAACTTTATATTAAACATTTAACAATATTTAATACAACAGCAGTTAATGTTAAAATGAAAAATCATTACATCTGTTCTTAACTTACTGTTTCGATTGATTTGTTTTTTTCAGTTTCACGCTGTATGATAATGATGTATCTTACACATAGCGGGGTAGGTAGAGGGAACCTGGAAACCTAGTTTTTAGAAATTCAATTTCGTTCCTCACTTTCCGCCGAATTTAAGACATTGCGTATTGGCAGAACTCAACAGCGTGCTTTCGATTTCGATTTGCTATCGATTGGTACTCCCAACAACAAAGTCTGTTTTTATATTATATATACATGCAATATATTCTATAATTCTATAATCATATTATACATACATGCACTATGTTCTATGAAAACTGTATCAATACCAATAATATAATCTATCCATCAATAATTACGTACATATAATAAGAAACAACAACAACATTGGAGAAAATACACTAATAGCAACTTTTAAGAGTGTAAGTATTTTTACATGTAAAGATTATTATGTCTCAGGAGAATCTTTGTTAGACCTGCGATTATTAATAAAATTATACCGATTTTATATTCATATTATTTACTTACTATTTCATACTAAATGTTAATTTTACTTACGATTGCCCATTAAATTTTTTTAATATTGCTCATATTGTATGTATGAAAAAAATACATGGGATGGACAAAGGCACGTATCTATTTTTTATGAAACATACTAAAAACACGTTGAACTATAAGTATCAAAATAACACTCGCTCTCAAAGTGCCTATACATAGCAGTTTTATAATAAACTAGAGTCCCGCACGCGTCTACGTCTGCTATTATTTTATTTGCTATTTTTAACTTCTTTCTTGTTCCAGTAACAACTTTATTTCTTAGGCAATATCTATCTATTCACCATTTATTTATATACTTATCATAAACACAAAAATTTTAAAAACATTATTTTAGGCCCTATTACATTAATAAACGTCCCCGATTTCTTTAATATATTTTGCATGTGCAGAAGTGATATTATAATTTATAATAAGTATAGATTAATGTCAAATGATACAATAATTTATCATTTCATTTCTAAAATATATTATAGCTGAAACTATATAAAATATAATAATTGAGACTTTGAGTCGGAGTTATTGAAGTAGCAAAATGTTAAGTTCAATACATTGTTAGCATCCCGCTATAATACTGTTAAAGGTAGTTTCAAGTACGCCTACGACGACATGAACTATCTCCGTAATGCATCTCCCTTAAAAGCAATTGATTTAACTCTTATGAAATAGTCATTTTTAGCCTCCATAGACTATTCTGGCAAAGATTATGCTCTGTATTGTTAAAGATAGTACTGTTTGGATACTTACCGATAGCTCCACAATGATGAAAATTATTTGCGGCAGCTACTGCCGCTTTTTATTAAGTGGTGTCTTTATGCCAAGATAGAAAATCTGAAAATAAAATATTATATAATAATATACTATATATATATATATATATATATATATATATATATATATATATATATGCTAAAATTAAAAAAATTGAAAGTGCGCGACATATCGTTGAATCAAAGCAACCTGCGAGCGGTAATGATGTGTATGTGGATGCTAACAATATTGACTAAGGGTCATTATGCCCTCATCGGAGCTTATAATATGTCGTCACCGTGATAAAAGATAGGAAATGCACGAAAAAGCACCCTAGAACCCCATTGAAAGAAACACTGACAAGCACTAACGGATATCCACAGTATAGGCGACGATCACGAAGGAAATATTGGCCCCAGAGCGGCGGCTTAAAAAACTAAAAGAACAGGAATCTACATTTTTTTGAATTTATGTCTGTTTGTCTGTTTTTTGTTGTATTTAGCCTGGGCAGGGCATAGATTATATTTGATTTCGAATACTTTCACACCTAATACAGACTAGCGAGGGGTCCAGATAAACTATAAGAAATAATAAAATGTTGTCATAACAAAAGTAATAGAGGGCGATGAACGTTTTACAATGATACATTAAAATTCAAGATCTGGAACATTTTATGAACAACCATAACAGTCCAGCTAAACTATAAGAAATATTGAAATTATGTCTTAACAAAAGTTATAGAGCGTAGTAAAGATTTCGCATTGGCATATTAAAATCGAAGATCTGGATGGAACATCTCATAAACGACCCAGCAAAAGTTTCAAAAATAATGATGTGCTGTCCTAACAAAAATCATTGAACATGGTGAACATTTTGAATTGACGAAGATGTGTAACATCTCATGAACAATCATAACGGTCTAGCTAAAGTATAAGAAATAATGAAATGCTGGTATAATTAAAGTAATTGAGCGTAATGAGCATTTATATTGACATCTTAAAATCGAACATATGGAACATCTAAAGAACAATCATAACGGTCCAACTAAATTAAAATAAATAAGAAAATGTAGCATAAGTTAAATATATGCAGCTTGACAGATATTTTTAATGACATAAAAAAATTAAGATATGAAATATATAGTAAAGAAATATGAATTATACCAGTATAGTTGTTCATTGTGATGGGTAAATTTTAATTTAATTACTATATTAAAATACTATAAAAAGGGTATTTGCACAATAAATATTTTTACGAAAAAAGTATGCAGCCTTTTGCCGTCGTTGTCTTATGTATCAAGAAGATTTGCAATTTGCTTAATGTTTGCCTGGGAGTAGTTACGATGTTCGATTAAATTTTAATTGTGGTCTGTAGTCAAAATCTGTCTATTGTATATAAAAATCAAATAACGATAGCGAACATAGTGAGGTGGTAAAATAAAAAAATGTAGGATGTTATAGCACACGCGTTATTATGTTTATGTAATCGCTTATACTTTTTTAAATCTTTATCTGCAAAATATAATAAATACAAAAAAGTGAAAAAATATTAAAAACTACAAAAAAAATAGCTTAAACTCTTTAATATTATGGACAATTTTAATTTTTCATGTCGTGTTAAAACAGTAAAGAAGATTTTTAAATGAAACAAATTTAACAGGATTAATTGTGTATATCAATTTTTTAAACAATTTTTTGCGATTATTTCGATTATTCGGGTTAAATTTTATTAATTTAAAATGTATAATAATCGCAAAATGAAAGATTTTTTTTAAGTAAAAAGCAAGTTTGCATATTAAATGTTTTTCGAAAGAAGAATGAAGAGTAATAAAAAGGGTAAATCGCCGCCATAATGTAGTCATTTTCATTTTCAGTACATCTTTCTGACTCGGAGGCGCTACGATGTCAGTTTAAGTTTTAATTATAAGTTATCGTCAAAATCTTTGGTGTGACCAGATGCTGCTCTTGACAGGGAGACTCTGGAATCTGGGGAATTTTGCTATTTACGCCTATTGCTCCACGTTGTTTGTAGACTAACTTCTTATTTATTTTTGAAATTATTGATAATGGAGATCATCCTTCGTTTCAAGCAACTTGCCGGGCTACTTAAAGACGATATCCACTGGGACTATAATGTTAGTGTTTTGTGCCATCTTAAATCCCTCAAGGTTGTGGGATACAAAACATTTTTATCATAAGGTTTTTACGTACCCTTAGGTGTAATGCAGAAGGCAATATCAGTCTAACAGATGAAAAAGCATTTAATAGTTTATAGCAGGATATTGTATTTTCGATTGGAGGCGATTCTCTTACTGACTGCGGTCTACTTATTCCCCTAGCAAAATCCAGTAAAATATATTGATGAAACAAACTACCGTCTTAACGAATTGACAACTTTAGTTAACGAGAGCACATCCAAATTTACAACGGAAAAAAGACAAATATTTAGTAAGGTGGTCCAAATTGCCTTAAGTATTGAAGGGAAGCTTCTAGAGATAAGAAGAAGATTTTTTTGATGCTCCAGGAGGCACTGGAAACACACATTTGGCAATTCTAGCTGAATTGAGACAACAAAAGAAGATTGGTCTTGCAATGACATCTTTAGAACTTCCTGACGGAAAGATGGCACACTTAATATCTTTAAGTCTCAATTTCTGTTCAAATACAGCTGTACAGAAATATCATGTTCACTTACACGAAATTGTGATAAAGGAAAAATTGTTTCAGGTTTGCTGCCTTATCGTAGGTGATGAGTCTGCTATGTCTAATAAAAGACCATAGAGGTGTTGATAAAATGTTGTAGGACGTTGGGAAAGATCTCATTCTTGAGAGAATGGTTAGATCAGAATTCCTGATATACTTGGCAAAGTGGTCATCTCCGAGATGGACCATATGAATTTAGAGACATTCATCACATACAAACTGTTAGTTATGTTAACGCGCTATTTTGACTCCTAAAAATAACTAAGCTACTGCAATTAATGAAAAAAAATGCAGATTTTTTTTAAGATGAAGTAGCGAATAATTTCTTTAATATGGTAGTGGATGAAAATGACGCCACGACTTTGGTTTGGTTAAATTTCTCAATTCATTAACAACTGCCCTGCCTCACGCAGCGGCAAAAGCGTGTGACAGTAACCGACACGTTGTGGGTTCAAATTTGGGAGTCAAATTTAACTCCGCTGGATGTGATATTCGTGAAATAGTGTTTTTACGACGCATACCACATATGTCCAAAATTTTTCCTTTCCCATTTAAACGTATTCAACCCTGTAAGAAATCGCTTTACGATGACAATCAATAAGTCACAGGGATAAACGCTTTAAGTCGCTGGTATCAACTTAAGGACTGCTGCGTTGTTGCTTTTTGTGAGTCAGTAATGTTTCAGGTCTGTATAAGAGAGATGAATTGCCAACATAGTTTATAAAGTAAGTATTTCAATTTGTACAATATTTCTCATGGAATAAATCAATTTGTACGCAGGCGAAGCCGCGGGCAGCAGCTAGTATATATATATATATATATATATATATATATATATATATATATATATATATATATATATATATATATATATATATATATATATATATATATATATATAT
>DWMZ01001176.1:0-17390 GCA_018249855.1 Eueides tales michaeli
CCCGCGCCACCCATATTGTAGAACACTTGGGACATTAATGTTGTGTTCCTTTTGTTTGCCACATTTGCTGGAAACTACCAAAGTTGCAAGTAAATAAATAGCTTTCGGACATTTTTATTGTAACACAAATTTGCCCATTGAGACGGTATAAACTTTAAACATCTTCATAGAACGTCATAGTAAGAAATTAATACATAATATGTAGTACACGAGTGTCAGGATATTAGTTATTGTATAACTATTATTTTCTATTTGAACTACTTTTATGATTGTTTAAGTAGAAGTTGTACTAAACCACAAGAGGAGCTACGGAAGCAAGAATGTCTGTGTAATACACAATGCAGATAGAATCGAGTGAAACTTTGTTCCGTTTTATGCACCACATATTGTCTAGCTACACGTTGGAGGGTCCTATTAACGTTCTTTATCTATCCTTGCAATTCTATCGTCTGGATTTTTGAACCATATAAATGTATATACCGTTTTTCCCTACATTGTTCCCTTGTATTAAATAAATTTTGTTCAATATCCGTATATAACAATGAAAAGAACTAAATTCAACACATTCGATGGAATATTCGTCAATTAACTTCGTTTCTAGTTCGTTCGTTAATAACATTAGAAAAAAAAAACAATAGAATCGATTTTCAAATATTTGAGCTTGCAATATGAAAATTGGATAGCTTCTAATAAAATTTTAACAATATCAATCTGTACTCTGTATTGTGTAAAAATGCTTCAAAAATATATGATATTGTAATGAATAAGAACTGTACAATAGAATTGCAGATTATTTAAAAAAAAAATCAACATTGTTTCAAAAATATGTGTGACAAAAAGTGTGCGTGATATTTGACATAAAAAAATTCTTTACTGATGCGTCTAAAATCTTGTAAACGATTTCATATAAAAAACTAACAATTACATTTTAAGTTTAAAGTTACTGAGGACATCTGATACATAGATTCACCTTAGGTCGAAAGGGAAAATATAATTTATTGTAATAAATATGTAAAATACAATTAATATTGTCATTGCAAGTTTTTACATACAAAACTAGATAATTTATTAAACAGCAGTTTAAAAAATGTAAGTAACGACACCGACACGAACAAGCGATGTTTCGAAAATTTGATGAAAATAATTCACGAAGTTGATGAAAATAATTCATATTCTCAGGTAGGAACTGCAACTGTCATACTTTGTGTCTCTGATGACAGACGACGACGTTTTCGAACGAATTTGATTTTTAAATGGTTTAAGGGATAAACATCCTAAATAAACGTTTTCGGGGGTCTTTCTTTGGGTTTTATTTTCTTTAGTCATTGAAGGAAATTACTTTTAGTAGCATAACTAATTCAAATATAATTTTGGCTGAGCAAAATATGGAAGGTTATAATAATAAAAAATAATGCAAATCTCGGAATATAAAATAAAAATGTCAAAATGCATGCCACAGGCACTTGCCAAGCTATAGCAAGTAATTTTTTTGGCAAATTTTTAGCAGGATGTTAAATATTTAATGAACCACCGCAATGAAATGAAAATGTTATCAAAATGCTTTGAGCTCATTTCGAATTCACATTTAGGTCAGATATTAATTTTAAATACAGAATGAGCTCACGATTCTTGTTTATTTTACTTCTATTTTTGTAAAAGTAAATAAATATAAGTGACAAAGCTTAAATATTAAACTTTGTCGCTGAAATGATGTATAAAGTAAACGAGTACCGTTTCTTTGCGAACTTAGTCGTTCTCGTTGTTCATCTTCTCTCTACGAGTCTACTGAAAATTTGTATTCGTCAAAGTTGTTTTGCACCTAACCAGTATTGTGACTGCGATATTATCACTATACGCATAGTATTCGAAGTATTCAACATTTAATATTAATAATAACAAAGATGTAAGGGAAAATTGTTACGTTATGCTAAGTTGAAATAAATCTATTTTTACAATTGATTAATAAATTAATTAACTGTTAAACAGTTTACGATTAGTGATATATATTTTCTGTCAAGTAAATACTATTTAATAATAGAATCAATCACGTTAATCGGTACGTTAGAATTTATTTGCAAACATGTAAAGTTTAACAACAAATTATTTTAAAGGAATTCAATGAAATTAATAATTCTAAAAAGTTATATATCAATAACAAAGTAGATGTATTAATCAACATGTATATCAGTGTGGGCAACAATTTTCTCCCGCTAGAGAAAAGAGTGGAAGAGAATGAACATGAAGACCAATGTTGGTTTCAATTGATACATTACTATTATCTATTTTATCCCAGCGAAGCGGGCTAGGTTCGCTAATATTAATGATATTTAGTAACTTAACAAAGAACTGCATTTTTTACTTAGACATATGAGTTTTTAATTTACTTATATAAGATTTTAAAGTAATCATAGTATTTTTTGTAATCTAAAACGGAAACGGAAAATTTTCACATTTTAATATACATATGCGAGTACATACCTACTTGTTGTTTCAAATATCAAGATGAAAATACTTTATAAATAATACTATTGTTACAGGTAATGAAAATTCTTCGAAAAATATTTCACATCTAATCAAGTTCACTGATAGTTGAAGACTATCCAGCATCCAACATCGAAGGTTAGTCTACAATGTCATTGTGGCGTGCAGGAATAGGGGGGTAAGTCGTCTTTTGACTTGTATCTAGAGAGAATATCCTTCTTATGAACACGCTAGAGCACGCTTTGATTTCTGTGTTATCAAAATGTATTTTTAACAGAAACAGAACTAAAACAATCTGTTTGTATTTTCATTGGAATATGCCAAACCGATTCAAAATTGACATATAGTGTGATGACTGACTTTGAACGAGTTCATTTAAGTAAGAACATTGGAGCAAGAAACGCAAGCAAATAAAGAGGTTTATTAACAAAGTTTTAATGATTAATAGCAAAATACTAATTTGCTTACAAAATAATAATGATAAATGTGAAATCAAAAGCCAATTTAAATGTTTGCTTACTCCGCATAAAATTCAAGTTTAGCATTTGATTTGGCCTTATTAGCCGTTCCACTTCCGTTCCCCACTTTCCGCCGATTTGAGGCATTGCGTGTTGAGTGGTGGAACTCAACGCCGTATTATTTATTTATATTCATTTCATTTCATTTCCTCGACTAGGGATCGAACCCAGAATCTGTCGGTTACAGCCACACGCTTGTGCCGCTGCACCAAGGCAGGCCTTGGATTTGGCTTTATTACATGTTAATGAATTCAGAGATTTAAAATGTCTTGATAACATGGGTCCTTTGATAACTGGTGGACATGAGATACGATTATTTGGCTATGAAAGCTTCTATATATAATAAAAAACATATATTTTTTTACTTGCAAAGTGGATTCGTAGTTCTAATATATCGTAAATAAATATTTATTAAATAATTATGAGCGTTGTTAATAATATTTGTTACAGATATTTAGAGTTTATAGAGCATATTGGTATTTTATACCTTATTAATTTCCAAATAAATGTAAAATTGAATATTAGTAATTTTGTCTGTATTTTGATTGACTGTATAATATTTAGAATTTTCCTGGCGCTTGTTTAGATAGTCAGTTTTGTTCACTTTAATTAAATTGTTCTAATAGCTACTTCAGCAGCTACGTCAGCCCATGAAACTCTAGTCATAATAGGACACTTTATGCAAAAATAGGGCAATCACTAATAGATGAACGCACGAAAATGAAACAATACAGATATGGAATAAGAAATGGATGAGGCCAGATGCTAGTGAATTTCGCTTTTGAAAACAAACTTTGTGTCATGAATACTTATTTTGTCAAAAAACCAAAACATAGATGGGCATGCTGCTCCCCAGATGGAAAATATAAGTATATAAGTTTAATCTGCATGAATTTAAATCTTTAACAGCAGGTATTTTATCATTAATAGAAAAAAATTGAGGCCTGTCGTGGCGCAGCGACACAAGCGTGTGACTGTAAGCGACAGGTTCAAGGTTCGATCCCCAGTCGAGGAAATGTTTCATTTCTTCGCTCTGGTTATGAGGCAAATGCGTGGCGTTGAGTTCCGCCAATCAACAGACAATGCCTCAAATTCGGCGAAAAGTGGGGAACGGAAGTGGAACGGAGTGTCTTAACACGAGGTTCCTGGGTTTCCCCTGTATACCCTACTTCTTTTCTTAGTATTAAAAATGAGACGGTTAACGTGACGGAATTTACTGTGTTTTTAGGTATAATTAAAGATTCAAAGTTTCAGTGGAATTCTCATCTTGAAACACTCGCAGATAAACTCAGCAAAGCCGCGTTCGCAATTAAGAAAGTAAAGCAAATGACGGACGTTGATACTGCCCTACTAGTTTATTTTAGTTATTTTCACAGTATTCTTTCTTATGGGATGTTACTATGGGGCAGCGCCGCTGATATAAATTCAATATTCATACTGCAAAAAAGAGCCGTAAGATCTATTTATATAATAAATCTCGAGATTTTCTGTGGGATATTTTTAAGGATATAGGTATTCTTACGGTTGCTTCTCAATATATATTTTATAACGTCTTGTTTGCTATATATTCAATGCTGTATAAAAAACAGTGACAGACACACGATAGGGACAAGAAACAAGGACGAACTTGTGACGCCTAGTTAGTGCCTCCAAAAAGTAAATAAATAATTTATGGGTCTGAGTATACGTATTTTTAATAGTATTCCGCAATGTATTTTGAATTTGCCACTGGAGAAGTTTAAAGTAAATGTTAATGCAATGTTAATTAAGAAAGCGTACTACATTGTCCAAGAATATTTGTTTGATAAAGATGTATTTAATTAAAATCATTTAAATTTCATACAGGATGTCACCATTGTATCGTACAGTGAAAGTGTAACGTTATTCAATATATACTCTTCTCAGCAGAACCGCATTCCGAGCCGGTGGTATTTAAAAGCTCGTTTGACGATTCAAAAGTGCTTGCTAAAGTTTATTTGAATAAAGAATATTTTGCAATTGAATTTGAATTTATTATTATAAATTTATATGGAATAAATTTATAATAATAATTCATTCATTCATATTTTATTCTATTCTATTCTATTTTGTTCTGCCCTGCCCTGCCCTGCCCTGCCCTGCCCTGCTCTGCTCTGCTCTGCTCTGATCTGCTCTGCTCTGCTCTGTTGTATTTTTTCATTTCATTTCGTTTCGATTCGTTTCGTTTTGTTTCGTTTCGTTTCGCTGCTCTCGTCTTCGTTTCGTTTCATTTCATTTCATTTTATTTTATTAATTTTATTGGCTACTTAGTATAATGAGTAAATGCTTTTTATTTTCTCTTATAGACCACTGAATGTTATAATTTTTGACTATTATTTATGACGTTATTATTTTTGTCATGTTTTAGTGAAAAAACTTAATAGGGCTAAAATTCTTGACTGAAATGCTTAGAATATATCAAAGATGCGTAGTTTGTTCAAGTACCTGCTTGAACAAACTACGCATCTTCGATATATTCTCATCTTTTAAATATTCTTATCGAAATTTTCAATGTAGAAGTACCTATTTTTACATTGAAAATTTCAATATGAATATTTAAATAAATTAATAAATTTAAGAGAAAGTAGGAATACTTATAACAAGTTTCAACTGAAGATTTGTGGTCCTTACAAAGTTTCCCGACGAGATTCCATTAGGATTTTTATTTATTGAGGCCCTCTTTAGATACTTTATCAAGAGTCTAGGTTTGTGCCTGGACAAATAGATGTAAGAAGTGATTTATTTCAATGAAATGAATGGGCTTTCCGTTTCTAACTCGAATAATTATTTACGACTATTTTTTGTTTTATTGAACTGAAATTGAAACAATATCGTGTTTAGTTAAGACGATTTGTCTTTTTTGTAATAGTTTTAATTGTACTAAAACTACTAAAACAAAATAAAGAATATTCTTTTTTCTGTTAGTTTTCTTTTTCATTTTGAATTTTTGGAACATTAAAAACAATTTATAATTTAAGATCTAAATGCTAGTATTATTTTTTTTCAAATAAACAATCATACACGTACTTACTTGTGTACTTTGGTATAAAATTAGGAACAAACCGATATCTTAAAAAAAAACAAGATTTTTGTATACGTTTATATGTTACAGTTTCGTAGTAGTTATTTTGTTGCTTAAAACATAATACCTCCATTTTTAAGACGTAAAAAGCTCTCAGCTCCATATAAAACTTTTAAGATTTTTCTGCAGGAAGAATTTAATGTTTAATATATAGTAAAGGCTAGGATTTAAAAAATGTATATTCTTTCAAGAAGCCGTCTTATTGCACCGGCACAGTGCCTAACTGTAAACGGCGAAGCGACCGTTGTGTGTTCGATTTGTACTAGTGTGCTAATTTTAATGCCTGATCCTGGTAATTAAACAAAACGCGCCATTGAATTCTGCCAAAATTTAAATATTTGGCAGAAAGTGGCAGAGTGACTCAACTCTAGGTTCCTTCTAATTATCCTGCTGTGGTCGGGACACAGTGTGAAGCTATTTATTCCTTAGTGTAAATTTATAGTGTTCGACATATATTATATGGATTACTCTTAAATTAAGATTAACATTAAAGAATTTAATTCAAAATGCTTAAATGATAAAAAATTGAATTCAAGTTACATAACAGTTAAAAGTAATAGTTAATTACAATCTAAATAAAATTAATGAGAAGTAAGCGTTTGTGTTGTTATTTTACGTAAAATGTGCTTTAAGTAGAGCATATATCGAGGGAAGTACCTATTTAGGTAATACAAAAGCAAAAGGCACCAGAACTGTTCATGTTTAACATTTACATTTGGGTTACTACAAAGTGTTATTGCTTACCGACAATGGGCACTTCTCAAAGATCTGTGGTTATTTCTTTTACGAATGGTTTTATAAATTTATGCAAGTGGTAGCAATGAAGACTATGTCGGTTTTAAATTACGATATAATATATAAAGGTGATTTAGAATAATTATATATAATAATATTCGTTCGCTTAACGTATTCGGATCGAATCGAATTAATTAATTATGTAATATAATGACCATGTATGTATTATTAACGTTGTAACGCTTTATCTCGATGCCCACAATCAAGATATTGTAGCGCTATCTTACTAGGAAGGTAAAATGAAAAAAAAATCATTCTAAAAGTAGGAATTGAAACACAGTCATGGTGTTGTCATACGTTGCTCCATAATCTGTGCATTTGCGCCCGATGCCTCGATATTACATTACCTCTATATAAATTATGCTACAATTTTTTAATAATTTTTATTTATCAATTTCATTTTTATAGTTTATGTCTTATTATTTTATTTATTTAATAGTTTATGTCTTTAGCTTTGCGCTACATTATTTCCAGTTTTTTAAATCATTGCAGTTGTATTAAATTTCTCAAACTAAAAGAACTATGCAGGAAACGGAATGTAAATCATTTATTTGCAAATATAAAATATACTGTTAAGTACATTGAAGTTCAGCACGTTTTTCTTACGATTTTACATAGTTTTGCTAGTTCATTTCAAAGAATTAATTAAGATAGAAATACTCTTTTTAGTTATTATACACACATCAAAAAGAAAACATAAAATTTGAGATGAATCCTAAACTTTTAAGATAAAAATTGTTACAATAATGGACAGGATTATGAGTTGGAATCAAAATTTAATTGCAATCAAAAATAAAATAATAATAATTGATCTTTTGCATGTGCTGAAACTAAATTTTAATAAACTATAAATTATATGAATGTCAAGAAAGTTTTCTTTCAGATTTACGCTGTATCCTGCACATAGCATAGTAGGCAGGGTCTATCTGGGGCAGGCAGATTGCTAAGACACTCCATCCCCATTAAGACACTTCCATTCACCACTTTCCGCTGCATTGTAAAGGCGTCGCTTGTTGAATGACGGAATTAACGAAGCTCTTCATCTCGTTTCTAGAACAACGTAAAGAAAACTTAAATAATTCATTTTTTAGTAACCTATAAAAACGATCTGAGAAAAAGAGCTAACTATAAAAACATACTAACAATATAATGTTATAATATGTTATTTATATCAATAACATTGCATTAGACATAATCTGCCTAATAACTACCGTATTTCCAAACAGCAAGCAAGCAAGCTTTTAGCTCATTTTTAAATCAAACAACCTTCAAAGTTGAAAGAAGCAGTGCTAATCAATTCTTTTCAATGAATAAATCATGAAAAGTTGAAACATTAAATCTAGTAACGACGGAGGCACTAATAGGCTGCGGCCGACATCTTCTCAGAAAGTGATTCAAACAAAATTAATTAAAGAAATTCCTTTTTTGTGTTAAGTTACCGAACACCAGATAAATAATAGAACGTAAACTCGATGAACATAAATAAGATTGTCTGCTGTTCTTGTAATCAACAGTTTTTAAATATATTCTTAACTAATCTAATTATCTAATATATGAATAATCTGAAAATTAATATCATAATGCAGGCTATGCTATTTTATAAATACCTTAAAACTATTTTATGTAATTTTATGCGTCTTACATATATAGTGCAGCAGAAATTTTCTTTTTCTATTTCGTCAAAACTGCTCGCTATGTGTATAGTGCTTTATCTTAATGAAAATAGCCAGTCGATTAGGGAGCGAATTCATAACCATCTTGGTAACTGAAAGTCTTCATCACAAAGGGAATACCATACGATTTAGTTAAGTTATAAAATATTTACTTTGTGACTTAAGTCTTTTTGGTACGAAGTATTGAGCAAAATTTTATTTTTTATGGTACAAAATATTAATAATGCTTTAAATATTTCTATTAGTTGAAACTTGTTTTTTTTAGATATATACTTATACAATATTTATTTACAAAAATCTAGTTTCAAGTAAATATAGAATATTTTTATAACTATCTCATTTAAATTTCTAGTCATTTCTTTAAGTTGCTAACTATTCAATATATACAACTCTATTTAAGAGTTAAAATTATAAAATTCTTGAGTTTCGAAATGCAATTAAGATCTCATCTTAAAATTTAAACAATTTTCCCTATAACAGGATGGTGAAAATTCTTAACGTTGTTACAGTATTTGGAAGTTCCACCTTGATAATAGAGCCTACCCTTCCTTAATATATTCATTTATGTACCTCTAGTTTAAAAGTTGTATTTCATAAACTTTTTTTATAAAGAATTCTTAAAATATTTATACTTTTACGTCTTCAAGAACTTGCTCATTAGCATTTTTACTAGAAGCCTTGCACTTAATCGGTTTAAGGTGTGCATGCCTTTTTAACGGGTGGATTTGCCCCTAAGTCAGTTTAAACAGTATAGGAAATGAACCTTTAAAAATATATCCGCGTTTAAGATGTATAGATTTCTCATGAATAATTTGTTTTATGTCTTTCTTTTGGAGTAGGTTAAAATATATCAAATTTAAATTTTTAAGCTATACTACAACTACTAGTAACCTGTTAGGAAAAATTGCGTAAATTCAATTGAGTTATAAGTTTCGAGTCTTATTGATTTATAAAGTTTGGAGAGCTAAAGCTTTGTACATTACAAAGTCATTTTAGCCACGACTTTAATACAAATAAATGTGATATATCAATGACGGACAATTAATTTTTATTTAAAATTAATTTTTATTTAATAGTAACGAATTAACGAAAAATGAACCAGAAATATATGAAATGGTTCATTTTCCTTTGTTATATCACTAAAGAAGTATCTCACACTTATATTACAAAGGTAAAGAATGTTATCTTCAGGTTTATGTTTTTGTTCACCTTCCATTTCTTACTGTAAATAATTTCGAGGGTTTTGTATATTTACGCGAATTGCTGTTTGTTTTTTTTGGTAAATAACAGTGTTCATCATTTATAAAAATTGTATCTTACTCGAGGATAAGAACAAAATGAACAAAAGGCAAGGATGATATAATCGAGATCCAAAAGCTATTATATTATGTAAGTGATATTACATTTCTTATATTTACGTTTTTTCTTGAAGTTTCAGGTCGTATCTTACGTAAACAAGATAAGCAGAGAGAACATAGAGTTTCAATAGACTTGAGATATTCCAATTCTACTTTTTAGGTTTTTGGCGCACTTTATTTTCGATTGAACGACCGAATTGAAACTGTTTTATAGTTTTTGTAAAAATAAATTTCTTGTGCAATTTATTTTAAACTAACCGCTGTTCCAATAAAATTGAACATACGTAATGTGAAAACACTATAGTAGTTATTTGACCCCGATCAATTTTGCTTGAAAGTACAGTAGTATTTAAAGTTACCGAACGTCAGATAAATGATGCGAACTCGATAAACATAAGGTTAATAAATAAGTAATATGTATGTAAATAAATAATAAATATGTGCTTTTGTCATAATTAACGCACTCAGCTTCACGCTGCACCCTACCAGGTACCATACCCTACCAGGGTATACAGAGAGAACTTGTGACCCTAGTGCTAAAACACTTTGTTTGGTTCCCTACTTTCCGCCGAATTTGAAATATTGTGTGTTGAGTTACGCCGCGCTTAGGCTTGTTAACAGAGCGAAAGAAATGAAAACATTAAATATTTAAATTAAAAGCTAAATATTTTATTTCCTCGAGTGGGATCGAACCCTAGACCTGTCGCTGTCGCGTCAGTCGCATGCTTGTGCTCTTGCGCCACATGAGGCCTCATGTATGGAGCATGGGTTGTAATCAAAAGTCTTATAAATTTAATCTAATATAAATGTATATTGCATACTATGATAATTTATATGCATTATATATGTGCAGCAAAAGGCTCTTTTTATTTCTCCAAAAGTGCGCTCATCAATTGTTGTAGTTAATAAAAAATCTTATCTTACCTTAGCTTATCGATTTGGGATGGGAATATATAATCATAACGTAACGTTTACTGATAGTTAAACCTACAAGGGCATTTTTTTTTACTTACGACATACATATTATACAATTTTTTTTCTTTGTTTTATTATTACTAATTTAAATATTGCTTACTTGAATATAAAGATACATTTTAATATTTTTGTAAGTACCTCCCTTAAAAATTCCAGTCATTATTTCAAATTGCCAAGTGGTTGCTATTTAAGAGTTAAAATAGTATATTTCTTGAGTTTCGAAAATACAATTAAGATATCATCTTAAAAGTCAAGAAACTTTACCTATAACAGAACGGTGAAAGTTCTTAACGTTGTAAAATTATTAGAAAGTTACACCTTGATAATAGAGCCTACCCTTCCTTAATATATTCATTTATCTAAAAGTGGTATTTCGTAATGTTTCATTAACAGTTGTTGAAAAGTATTACATAGTTAAATAAAATATTTTTTGGGGAAGACATTTTGAAATTGACAGCTTAAATTATTCTTGTAGTTTAAAATATTTAAAATTAAATTCGTTACTATATTTACCACTTTTTTTATATGATACTAGTGGGCTCCGACACCTGCTCGCTTCGCTCGCTAACTACCTACTACTCACAATACACGATATTCTCGATCACCTTTTCTTCCAGCTTGCACTCGATCTATCAATATCAATTTTCTACGTCAACAACTATTATACAAAAAAATCGTACAGAACAAAAAGTATTTAATAGAATAGACAGATTAGATATTATTTTACCATGGCACCTCCACGTGTCCTAAAGTACAAGACTACGAAGTTGTACTTCCAATATCCAAGTGCTTACTTTTAATTTTAAGACATATTAAAAAAAAATGAAAAATGAAGTGTAAATAATTTGTAAAAAGTGAAAAATGGAGTGTTTTAATACTAGCAACCTGAACAACGAAGATGTATTATTTTTTGTAATATAAGTCCTTTTTTTCTAATACAAGTGTTTAAAATATTTTCGAAAAACTTCACTACAAGACATTGAGCTTTAACAATTACATTTATCCTTATCAAAAATTCTGTTAATAATCAAAAACGTAGATCCTTAGAGATCTTTAGAGTTTGTATTAGAATTAACCTTTACAGAATAATACTTTTGAGGCGTGTGTAAGACTTAGCTTGTAACCTAGTCCTTGGTTGAACTGCTACTATATCAATGGAGTGTTATTTAAATTTTAAAAAATATATCTAAGTTGTCCCTTTCATTTATCACGAAGACCAGCATAGCATTTATAGTATACTAGCGACTCACTCGCAGGTTCGCCCGCATTAACAATATATTTTAAGCATTGAAAATTTTATTTTATTTTTATTATTTTATAATACATAAACTACTCCAAGTTTGATAACTTGAATTAGTTTTTGTATTATTTATAATTATTGTCTTTTTAATATGAAATAAAATGAAAGTGTCTACTAAATTACAAGCAAATAATTTTAAAAAGGCTATTTGTCTGTGCCTACCTATATACATATAAACATTTTTCTAATAAACAAAATATGACATTTTTGCGAAAACAGTTAAAAATTATGATTTAGTAAATGTGTAAAGTGTAGATTACGGCAATTTTTCCGATGTAAGTAGTCGGTAGATACAGTGATATCTTTTTTTATGTTTCTATATTTATAAACGCACATTTTAAGAACCACAGAACGGATTGAAATAAAACATTTTTTTTTATTATATAGTATATAATAGATTTAGGAGAGTGGTAAAGTTGATGTACCTACACTACACCAGAGAAACAATAACAAACGATAGGTTGCCTTGACAAAAGTTGTTGAACGTGATGAGCATTTTCCATTAACATAAGATAAAGCTTAATTTGAAACATCTTATAAAAAACATAGTAATAGGGAAACGGCGCATTAGTAAAAGTTGTTATGCGTGGAAGGTAATTTTCATATATAGTATAATAAAAGTTGAAATTGTGTCTGTACATTGAAAATATTTGCGAAAAAACCATCTGCTTTTAAATCACTAATGTAATATGTTCAGTTAAACTATAAGAAATAATGAAATTCTGCTAAGATGTTCAACGCGTGTAAAAGTTAAATGGAATACATCATGAAGAACTATAATAGACAAACTAATATATAAAAATCTAATTAAATAATATACATACATAAAAAAAATAAGTATCTGTGTGTGAATTCCGATTAACTAAAATATTTTAAATTCATATACTCGTGGCTACTTACACGATACAAAAACACAAACCAACATCATTAAAAGTTTTTGTCTGTCTATCCTTCCGTTTATCTGAAAGAATCTCCAAAACAGCTGTACTGCTATAGGCTTAATACTGAAAGATAGAAGTAGTTCTAGAGCAACATATAGATTAATTTTTAATCCAGAATTCTCGCACGATTGGAAGTTACGAGAGGGGCTGTTAGTATTAAATAAAAAAAGCAAACTAAACTGTAAAATTAAAGACGATCGCGTCGTGGCACAGGACCGCGTCTGAAAGTAAAAGTGATTGTTGTAAGTTCAATGAATGTTCACTCGGAGCAGAAGAATGGAATTCTTTATCGTGTTTTATTACTAAATCAAATATGTTTAAATTTATAGTTTTTAAATATTTCAGTGTTCTTCGCCTAAAGGAATAGCAGAAAGAATATAATGTTAAGACATTTGGTTCTCCTTCTTCGTCCAATTTTTGAGATGGTTAAATAAAGAACGTCAACGACGTCTAGCTACTACCGCGAGGAAAAATTAATTACGGATTAATGGAAATCGACAAGTTTAAATGATCAAAATTTAAATGGTTTGACCATTTAATTATGCAAGAGTCAAAGCAAACACGTACATAGTATTATAATGGTGACTATTGTATATTAGAAATGTAATTGTTAGTAGACGGCAAGTGTTTGTAGACGGCCTCGATATTTGCTACATTTGCGGTAATTAATTGTATCAATGTGACGTTAAGCACTCCTGTACAATGGAGATATAACATCTTCGTACGTTATTAATAGTAACGGTGATGAAATATTTCTATAATGTATAAGTATTGAACAGAGAAATTTATCACCGCATTTTGTCTTACTAGGAAATATGAAACTAAGCTATAGTATTACTCTATACACACAAAAATTATGTATCTGATATGATATGATGATATGATTATGACATGTAAAACATAATGGTTAATGTATGTTATAAATTTTTGTATCTGTTTGTATATATCACATCTTCTGAACTACCCTCTGGTTTGAATAAAAACGTTTTCTATTGAGATTAATTGTAGAGGCATTCTTGTTGGGTAGCGGAACTTGATTCAACTAGCCGAGGCTTTGCATCGAAATATGAAACATTTCATTTCTTCGGGTGAGAATCGAACACAGAACTTGTTACCCTTACTGTCACACGCTTCTACCCTTCCACTATGATAGTCTAATTTAGCTTAAAATATGAAATTAAAACCAAATTACAAAACTATAATTACAGGTCACTATCAATAACAGAGCTGTAAATGGCAAATAGTTCAAAATCATCAGAATGATAAACAGAATTTATGCGCAGCGACATTTTGGTAATTATCATTAGCTAACATAGTTAAGCCTAATTCCACACGTATGCTGCGTTTACATTTGTAAGTAAAATTTCTGTATGATTTGCTAAAAGACCTCGGCCGGTCAAACATTTTTTTTGTTTCACGCTGTACGTCACACGTACACGAGGCAGGGTACCCACCCACCCACTATCCGCCGAATTTGAGCTATTGCGTATTGAGTGACGGAATTCAACGCCGCCCATTAAAGCGAAAAAAATACTAAATATTTAATTTTCTCGACTGAGGATCGAATCCACAACCCGTCACGCTTAAAGTCGCACTCTTATGCCCCTGCGTCATGACAGGCTTCTCTTAGTTAGGTAGAGGGATTATTTTTTTAGTTAGTGTTTAATACTTCACAAAGAAACCCAATCTTTAAAGAACAGAGTCTTAAAAAAAACAAATTTATAAATTTTAAATCAACACAATTAAATGATGAACCGAAATATATTCTGTTTGTTATATATTTATTATATGGAATTTACCGCATAAATAAAAATATCAAAATATCTCTTAAAAAATCCTGACTTGTGCTCGTAAGCTTAAGTTTATTAATTTTATTCATTACATAATCTAAGCTTAGGGAGATGAAATTGAAATAATATAAATATTTTCAGACTTAAAATATATAGATTTATCTCGAATATATTTTATTTAAATGGTAGTCTACCTGTCTTTCTTTTGGAATACGTTAAAAATGTATTAAATTTACATTATAAAGCATTATTGCGACTATATATATAAACTTACTTTGAAAAATGGCGTAAAAAAGCTTTTAAGTTGTAAATCTTATTAATTAATAAAGTTTGGAGTGAAATGTACAACTCTATTTTAATTTTGCTATAATATTATTCTTGACTTAAATACATGTAAATCGGATTTTGTATTAAATATGTCTGAGGGTAATGAGAAACTGATATTTTTTTTTTTTAATAGTATCGGAATTGTGTAAGTGGCCTAGTTATAGTATAGAGTTTGCTTAAATTTAATATATACATTATTATAACCAAAAAAATATTTAAAAGTAATTGAAAAAAAAAACCCAGAAATACGTCAAATAATTCATATTCCTTTGTTATATCACTAAAGAAGCACACGTATTGTAAGGCAAAGATTGTTTTGTTCAGGTTTATGTTTTTGTTCACCTTCCAATTCTTACAATAAATAAGTTCGAAGCTTTTGTATATTTACGCGAATTGTTGTTTATTTTTTGATAAATAACAGTGTGATTTATAAAAATTGTATCTTACACGAGGATCAGAAGAAAATAAGCAAAGATATGAATGATTTAAATAATCAAGAACCAAAAGCCATTATGTGAGAAAACCTTGGCACCATGAAAATACAAAATTTTTTCTATTTTTGAAGGTATAAAATTTTTATCATTAAATTTACTATCTCAGTAAAATTTTAGTTTATGCCATGAACTCTTAATTGCATTTAAAATTAATGAGAAAACTAAACTGTCGACCCAGTTTATTAATTTATAAGCCAAAATTGAATTTCTTATTATTAACTAGAAAGCTACCTAGAAATGATGAGAGCACTAATTGGCGATGGACACGAGAATCCTTTCGATTAGCGCTACAAACAAAAGAAATAAATTGAAATAGTTTCTTTGATTTTTAAAAAGACCTCAATCGTGTTTTATTTTAAAGTAACCGCTGCTCTAATAAAATTGAATATGGGAAATATGAAAACACTATAGTAGTTATTTGACCTCGATTAGTTTCACAGTGCTTTTTATTATTGCTTGAAATACATTTTTTATTGCTTACTTCGTTCAGTTCAAAATTAGAAAGGATATTGTCAGTATATTTTATATTTGCTTTGATATTGACGTTTATATTAAATTCGTTTTGAAGTAACGTTTTTATTGAGGTACATAATTATTAGTTAGATAATTATTTTATATAACATTTGGTTAGTTTCTACAAAATGTAAAATTACTTAAATCTATGCCATACAAAAACTGTGAAATAAATTTCATGCGTCGGCGGAAAAGCGATAGTAGCAACATAATGAGACCTGCTGCCTTGCACGCTACAGTGTTAAATATTTAACGCTTTGAAAGAGAAAAACTCCTTTAGCGTAACTTTACGTTCAAAAATTTAGGTACACTGTGTACTTTCTATTTTTAAAATATTTGTTATATTGGTATATGGACTAATATTACAACAGTGTGACAATTGTTTTTGCGATTTAAAAATTATCTTGATACTAATAAATCTTTAATTGCTACGTTGTCTAATTAAAGAGATATATATTTGTTTCTAAGATTTTTATCTAATATGAACTATTATCAAACCTAAAATGTTTTTTTATATAGTTACTTTTTTTTAATTTATATTTTAACCATTTATTTTTAACTGAAATGGTATTAAATAATAATCATGATTCTCATTATGCACACAATGATCATATTCATTCTTCAACGCATTACTACAACCGCATATATCAAGAAGCCCAGTCATTACAAGAATTTACTACCTAAAATTAGTATTTTGTATGGCAGAATTACCTTCCTGAGAAGAGGATTCCAATTTATTAGACACACCATTTCATGACATTTTCTAATTGCGCTTTGATGAGATAATATTTAACGTCAAAAGGTTCCTTTTTTTCTATCAATATTGCAAACTATAATTTAAATACTACGCTATAACTTGTCATTACTTTTATGGGTGTGCCGTAGTCGTTCTGACCGCCATAACAAGGCAGCAAGCTTCGTTACTCGAATTTATTGGGTCCTTCGTAGACATTTAGATATATTGTAGTGAACGTACCACAAAGATTGTAATATAAAATCCAAAATATTTCATTTACTAATTAATTATATATTTTTTCAGTAATTAAAGAAAAACTTAATTTATAATGATATTTCAAAGTACTATCAGAATTTTGTATTTTTTATAAGTAAATGATTTTATAAAAT
>DWMZ01001177.1:0-17388 GCA_018249855.1 Eueides tales michaeli
TAGATAATTATGACCTTTGTATGAGATTGATTACAATCTCCTAGAGATATCTGTCAAAAATATAACCTCAAAATTGAATAGATTTTTGTATTATTTACGATTCTCTGAAGTGTCCGTTTATAAAATTAAATTCGAGTCGAATATATACGTTATTTAACACATCAAAAATATTTTTTCGTAACTAGCCGCCTTGGGGCCAACAATGTATGGGCGGTGAACAATGTCCTTTAATGCTAAGAGAAGCATTCTCCATGATTTACATCAAAAAATAAACTTAATAAAATTAGATATTAATATAGCAGCAGCACTCAGATGTACTTACACACCCAGAGCCCTGGAAAATTATCGATGTACACATGCCAATCATTGAAATCGACAAGTTTTTAGAATTTTATCAAATACTAATGGAGAACGAAAAACGAAGCACTGGTATTTAAATTAAACATTCAATTGTAATTGCGTAATATTCAATTGCTTGTATTATATTGTTTTTGTATGATTTATAGAAACATATTATTCGATCAGAAATCTTAGGTTCAATGAATTATGAAGCAGATCTTACAACCATCTTAAAAAAATAATTAGCATGATATTCAACTACAATATAGTGCTTGTGGTAGAGTAGTCAATGGAGTTGGATAGAACAAAAATTCTGTACCCAATTTCATAAAGTAATGAATGGCAAATTGATTTTTATACAAATAAATTTACATAATGATATTTAAATGATTTTTAAGTAAATAATAATAAAAAAATCAGATTTTATAACCTCAAAATATAATGAATCCAAAGAAATACTGAAAGTAATTCATGTCACCAGTAATTTTTTAGCAGGCGAATAGGACAGAGATGGTGGCCAAGCTCAAAGATTAAAAATATAATAATAAAATAGTATGTTTAATTTATACGTATTATAAAACTATATTATATAACTCCACTTTAAATTTTAAATTATTAAGAACTATTAACTTTACTTCATAAGAATAAACTAATTAATAATCATAACTTTACTTCATAAGAATTAACTAATTAACAATCTTATAATATGTGTTTAATACAATATTAACATTACAATAATGTTAATATTACAGTAGATTAATAATGAAATAAATTTTACATTATTTACAAATTCAAAAACCAAAGTGCCGTCATTCATATTCAGTCAGCTTTTATAACCGATCTAAGTAGTTCACTTGGGCCAGCGTTTATTGCCAGCCTTGGTCCAAGTCATAAGTTCAGACTTGGACTAGCATTTATTGCTAGGCATAAATTTAAATCGTGTTAAATCACATTTAAATGTTGACGAAACGGGGATCAGTACTGTGCAACGAGATTCTAAGATTAGGTACACTACAGGGTAAAAACAAGTTGGTAAGTGTATCAGTGCTGGGCGTGGTTCTTTAACTACAGTTGTTAATTCTTTTGACGTTGGAGTCAAATAAATATCACCAACGACAATATGCAAATGTTTTTGATTCTGATTAGATTACTAAAGGATTATTTATTAGATTAAACTGGGTCGTTTAATCAGGGTTTATAACCCTGATTAGATAACCCAGTTTAACTAGAGATTAATATTTTCAATTGTTTCTTATACTTTTTCCCAAAAAAAGTAAGTAGAACCTTTTTTGTAATCAAAATTGTTACCAGTAAATGAAAATTTTCACGTTCTTCGAAGCAATTCAAAGAATATTACCTACATAATGCAATAAAAAGTAAATATTTATGATTCGATCAGAAACGTACAGAAATAGGTCGAAAAGCAGAGTTGAGTATAAAAACACGGGCAGTCATTGTGTGGCACTGAATAAAGAAGGTTACTCAATGCAAAATATTACTTCTAAATGTAATGTTTCTGAGAAAGAAAGTGCGAAACTGGGTGTAATCAGAGTCATAATTGTTCTGGAAGGCCCAAAGCTATGCTTTTCCAAGTGAAAAAATAATAGTGGGTCACGGATTTGTTATCAAGCAGGATAACTATCGTAAGCACACTTCTTAATTTTGTCGAAATTATATCACAGCCACATAGCAAGAACTCAAATATATGAACTGGCCTCCTCAGTCGCCGGATTGTAACCCGATCGAGATGATGTGAGACGAGTGGGACAGACAAGTACGGAAATTCCAACCAACTGATCCGAAACTGCTTTGGATGTTCCTACAAAATTGCTGGACATAAATCAGGACGGAATCATTATAAAAAACAACACAATAAACAAGGGTCGTGGGATGAGAATGTCATGAAAACAGCTATCACTTTTAGCAAAGCTGAGAAACCCATAAAAAGCAAAACTAAAAAGTATGGGTTGGCTTATGCAACATTGTTAAAACTGGCGACACAGCTCCAAAGTTAGGTCGATTACGTCCTGTTTTCAATGCAAAGCAGAAGATAGAGTTGTTGACATATCTGAAAGATATGGATTCTGTATTTTTTGGACTAAGTCGAGATAAGTTCATTGGGTGTTCATATACGCTAAGAAAAACAACAACAACAACTTGATCTATCCGAAAAACTGGGACAAATAAGAAAAAGCAGGAGATGACTGGTTATCGTCATTTTTGTCTCGTCACAATCAAATTGCCCTGAACATTCCAGAAACACCAACTCCGACCCGTGCAACGAAGTACCGAAAGCTTTCGCTACCTCTAAGTGTAGAAAATCATCACGTCTAACCCCTATGGAAGCTCTAAAAATGTTTATAGATATAGATTTACATGTCAAGACAGTAGGAAAATATAAGAAAAACGAACAAGAAATTTTTTCTATGTTATAGCATAATTTAAATAGCCAAAATCAAATGTTATCCTCCTCAGAAACGAGCACGGTAATGAGTGCCTGCACTCCAACCCAACTACAACCATTCATTGATATTAATGTTAAGCGATTATCGGAATTGACAATAAAAGAGCAAGAGCGGAACACTTTGAAGTTGATATGTAAATGGGTCTGCGACGGATCCCAACAAGCACAGTACAAACCAAAAACTTGACAATGAGACTGACTCTGATGCCAATATATATTCAAAGCTGCTTTGTACCTGTGCTATTTATTTATGACCGGTACAATCAAAAGGTGTTATGGGAAAATCCAACACTGCCAGATTTTTTCGATTCCATTGATAATTTGGTTTCGACTTAGGTTGATATTGACGTAAAAGTTTTTGGTGCATTCGCAATTTGTAATGACAATGGTAGATGCAAAGGTTTGAAGAAGCAGCAAAGACACGAAACCAGCATTTTAGGTCATACAGACAGAATCACTCAAGAAAATTCTCTAGAGGGTCTTGTACGAGGGGTGGTCCAAAAGTTCGCAGAATGGAAGGGATGGAGTGGGGATAGGGTAGATCGCTTAGTGTCATACTAATTGGGCACTCATAATTAGTATATATATAACATTTCAACCCTATAGCGCCATTCGTTTACGAGTACTCGCCTGCTAAACAAGTCAATCCGGAAGCAAGCTGCAACTATAGAGAAAATTGAACATCGCGCTGTAATAAAATTCCTTACCAAGCAAGGAAAAAACGTTCAAACCATTTTAAATGAAACGGACGCCGTTTATGGAGATCATTGGCCTGGTAAAACAATGGTTTATAAGTTGCATGGACTTTTTAAACATGGTCGAGACTCAATTGAAGACGACTCTCGCTCTGGGCGGCCAGTTGAGGCCACCACATCAGATTTCGTCGAAAAAGTCGAAAAACTTGTACTCGAAGACACACGTTTGAAGAAAAAACAATTATCTGCATTTGTTGGAGTATCAGATACAACCATTTTGCGGATCCTGCACAACCACCTGGGCATGTCAAAAGTCAGCGCAAGATGGGTGCCGAGAATGCTCACGCCGCTTCAAAAACAGCAGCGCGTCGACGCATCTAAGCACTTTTTGGAGGTGTGTGGAGACGAACCTGTGCAGATTTTGGAGCGGATTGTTACTGGAGATGAAACATGGGTTCATCACTTTGAACCTGAACAAGAGTTCATGCAATGGCACAAAAAGGGTACACCACCTCCCAAGAAATTCAAAGTGTCAGAATCGGCTGGAAAGTTGATGGCCACTGTTTTTTGGGATTGTGAGGGAATATTACTCATTGATTATAAAGAAAAGGGTACCACTATAACCGGAGAATACTCGCAACGATATTGGAAAAGTTAAAGGAGGCAATTAAAGAAAAACGTCGAGGAAAATTGGCCAAGGGTGTGTTGCTTTTGCAAGACAACGCGCCGGTTCACAAGAGCCGAGTTGCCATGGCAGCTCTGCACACGTATGGATTCGAACCACTTGTTCACCTACCCTATAGTCCAGACCTGGCCCCTAGCGATTTTTATTTGTTTCCAAATTTAAAAAAAGAACTAAGGGGAAGGAAATTTTCCGACGATAACGAAGTGAAGGAGGCAATTTTGGCGCATTTTGAAGCCAAAGACAAAAAATATTTTTTCGATGGTTTAGAGAATTAATTCATAGATCGAATAAATGTATTAGATTTAAGGGTGATTATATTGAAAAGAAAAAATAAATTTATTGTTATATTTTTTAACAACCCTTTCATTCCGCGAACTTTTGGACCTCCCCTCGTAACAGAGAATAATTTCTGTATATTTGGACTTGAAAAAGTGATATCGTCACTAAATGAAGTATTATTTAGTGTGATAATACTTACTTTAAGATAAATATTTGTTTTTGCCAATGCTAAATTACAAGGGAAGAAATAAACTGGTTTTATAATTATCATCTTAATATATGACTTCCTAGACCAGACGCTACTTCCTTGGAAAGGAAATATTACTTTAAGGACAATATATATTCATTGAAACTAAAACTTCAACCAAATTAATAAAAATGTTGTAACAATTTTGCCGAATTTGAAATAGACGTTACTTTTTAATTTATTTACTGATTTTAATAAAACTAACACTAAATGTTGAGGGAAAATTGCTTGAATATACTTAGTCAGGTCATGAGTTCTGTCACACAATAGAAACTTTTCAATTATGAAATGCTGGCCACAAAATTGTTTCTTAAATTTGAATTTAGAATCTTTTGCGAAAATAAGAATGTGTATTTTATCATATACTACACGGTCTTCTTTAAGCGTCCACTCCATATTTAATAACATATATGTGTATTTTATGATATATGTTATAAAATATGGAGTGGACGCTCAAAGAAGACCGTGTAGCGGCTATCGCGCTTCATCGATGTGGTTACGCGCTAACTCAGATTTTTGATATACTAAAAAATTTGAATTTAACCAAAAACTTTGAATTTAACCAAATTTACGCGGGAAAAATGCATCATCAAATTCTCTTTTCGGGTGAAAAATTTTTTTACCGTGGAGGAGAGCTACTATAAACAAAATGATAAGGTGTACGCCCACAGCAGTAAAGAGGCCAGCAACCGTGTTTCACGGGTCCAGCGAGGTCATTTTCCATCCTCACTCATGGTTTGATTAGGAATCTCATATTGGGTCTTGACTGAGGTACATTTTAGTGAGAAAGGCGTAAAAACAAATGCGATTGTGTATCATAATACAGTCCTCGCGAACCATGTAGAACCAGTTTCACATACAATGTTCAATAACAAACCCTGGGTATTTCAGCAAGATTCTGCACCAGCTCATAGAGCGAAAAGCACGCAAGACTGGCTAGCAGCGCGCAAAGTTGACTTCATCCGGCACGAACACTGGCCCTCCTCCAGTCCAGACTTAAATCCGTTGGGATTACAAAATATGGCAATACTTAGAGGAAAAGGCCTGCACAACACGCCATCCTAATGTGGAGTCACTCGAGGCATCCTTGATCAAAGCACCTGCCGATATTGACATGGACTTCGTGCGTGTTGCTATAGACGTCTGGCCGCGCAGGTTGAAGGCCTATGTACAAAATCGCGGAGCTCATTTTGAATAATAGTAATTAAAATAAGAATTAATGTTTTATTACGTTTCTTTTCATATATCAATGATTAATCTAAAAACAAACATGTCTCAATTATTTCACGATAAAAATGTGGCAAAACTTACGACCCGACTAGGTAATAGTGGAGTTCAATCCTGAGATTAGCGATTATTATTATTATTATTTTGGAACCCTTTTACATTAATAAATGTCACCTATATTTTTTTAAAGATATCTTATAGGTACAGAAAGTGATAATTTACAGATTTATTGTCTATATACAGGATGGACCAAAAGTCCATTTAATGTACATTTGAATCGGTTGTCGCATCTTGCAGCGGCGGTGGAGAGGGGGGGGGGGGGGGGGGGGGGGAGAAAGGTTACGCTTTGCAAGAGCGGCCAATGGGAATTTAGTACCATGACGTTGTTCAGTGGTAGTTAACGTGCGTTTTGTGTACTCGAGTACTATCGAAACAACGATTCTGCGACCTTAGCTCAACGAAAATTTTGCGATCATTACAACATACGACACAAAAATCAAGCTCCGGGTCATCAGGTGTGTTCATTAAAAAATGGGTGCTCAAGTTTGAAAAGACAGGTTCAACAATGGATTTACCTCGATCTGGCCGGCCTAGAACGTCGAGGGATCCCGAAAACGTGGAGCGAGTAAAATCGTCTGTTCGTGACCAACCTGGACTTTCAACTGGAAAGCGGTCTGAAGAAAGATTTACGTCTACATCCCTATAAAATTCAAATGCTGCAGGAATTAAGACCTCAGGACCATGCCACTAGGTTACAGTTTGCAAACGAAATGGTAGAGCGGTTCACCAGCTTTACAAGCATTTTTTTCTCTGACGAGGCCCACTTCCACCTAAATGGGCATGTCAATATACAAAATTGTTGTTATTGGAGTTACAATAATCCAAAATTAAAGCATCAAAAACCCCTGCATTCACCCAAAGTCACAGTATGGGCTGCTTTATCAGCAAGAGGCATCATTGGTCCATACTTTTTTTAAGAATTCAAGAGGACGTGCGGTTACGGTGAATTCCGAGCGGTATATCACCATGTTACAAAACTTTTTTGCTCCAGCGCTGAGGATTTTGCTGGTTTTAATCGACGCGCATGGTCTCAGCAAGATGGGGCCACTTGTCATACATGTAATGACTCGTTAAGGGCAGCTCGAGACATTTTCGGGCCAAAAGTGATATCGAAAAGAGGGGACATTAACTAGCCGCCTCGTAGCCCTGATCTATCCCCAATGGATTTTTTTCTTTGGGGATATCTTAAGGCTAAAGTTCACGACACCAACCCAGTAACTCTTGACGAATTAAAGGATCGTATTCACACAGAAATCTCAACAGAAACATGTAAAGCTGTCATCGAAAATTTCCGCTCTAGATTGCAGCAATGCCAGAGTAATGAAGGATTGCATATGGATGATGTGATTTTTAAGAAATAAACTCCCCTTTTGTTTACTATCGAAAACAATAAACAATTTTAATGTACTGTGATTAGTTTTTTTTAAATTATCATTTCAAATTTGAACGGACTTTTGGTCCACCCTGTATTAGGTCTAACGGAAAGTTCTTTCCGCTCCGGTTACAATCAGTCTCAACAACTATGTGCATGTTCCTGCGACACATGGCTCTCTCTTTTGATCGCTAACAGTGTACCCATGGCTACCGACAAAGTTCATTTACGCGACTGTATTTTGTACGAATTCCAATAAGGAAGAAATGCTACAGAAGCGTATGGAAATTTATTGAAAGTATTTGGTGAAGGTACAGTTTCTGATAGAACATGCAGAAGATGGTTCAAAATTGTGATGTAGGTAAATTCGATCTTTTTGATAAGCCACGCTCTGGGCGAACATCTTTGATCGACGACGATATCGCATCGGAGATTGCGGAAAGGCTTAATTCAGCTCAACAAACCATTTTCGACAATATTCCAAAGTATTCGAGATAGGTGCCACACAAGTTAAGTGAGAAGAATTTGAATGATCTAATTATTATATGCACATCTCTGCTTGCACGCAACAAAATCGAACCTTTCTTAGACCGAATCATAACTGGGGATGAAAATTTGAATACCTATGAAAACATCATAAGAAAAAGAGCATATTGTGAACCCGGAAAACCTGCTCCCTCTACCTCTAAGCCGAAGTTGAGCCTGAACGGCTAAATGGCTAAATGGAAAGGCTAAATTCGGAGAGGTACTGTCAGCAATTGGATAAATTAAAAACAGCACTCAAAGAGAAGAGGCCGGCAATGTTCAATAGGAAGAACATACTGCTTCATGACAATGCCAGGCCATATGCTGCTTTGAGGATTCGTCAGAAAGTCGCAGAGCTAGACTGGGAAATTCTGTCGCATTCTCCATACTCCCCGGACCTCTACCTAGGACCATCTGATTATCACTTGTTTCTGTCCTTACGAAATTTCTTGCAGGGCAAACAATTCAGGAACGAAGAAGATTTCAGACAAGAACTGTTTCAATTTTTGGCCTCTAGAGATGATGTTTTTTAAAAATGGGATATATTATCAATATTTCCCTTCCTATTTACGTTCCCGTTTTACCGTACTCCCCTTTCCCTTACGTTCTAGGCGGTCTTGTGTGATACCGACGCTTGAAATACCCAAGTGCAATACTAAATACATGCTAAAGTCCTTTACAATTCATGCCACGTCCTTATGGAACCAACTACCTAAATCCATCCAGAAAAGCCCATCCATTATTTCCTTTAGATCCAAATTAAAAAAACATCTTCTCTCAACATTAAGCACGTAGACTTTTGACGGTGGTCATATTTTTACAACCGCTTTTTCCTGTCATTCATATTTATATTTATTATATATATCATTTGTGTATACTTTTAGCCTATATTTATATTATGTATATTGTATAAATTATGTATTTACATGTATTTATATCTTCATGTTTATATTTGTCTTATTTAGATAGATTATATATAATATATGTATGTATATAAATAATATTAATATATGTTTTTCTTAGATGTATCTAATTTAAATTTTCTTCAATTGTACTTATTTTACCCGCTGATTGACACTCATCCACATCCACTGGTTGACTGGCAGAGATTTCTTAAAGAGACAAATCCACCTTTGTACACTGTTTCTATTTTATTTTATGTTACTGTTTTTTATGTTTTTAGTACAATAAAGAATATATATACAAATCGCCATCACGCTTGCAAAAAGTCATAACTAATGAAGACAATTATATTATTTAATAAAGTTTATCCAAAGTATGAAAAAATGTATTCCTTGGTTTCATTCTAAAACGGACAGAACTTTCCGGTAGACCTAATATTAATACGTGAAGCAAAAACTTTGGACCCCTTTTCACGAAAATCGCGCGGACGAAGGAATATGAAATTCGGCGTACTTATAGTTTACGTGTAGAAGAAGTGCTGTGATTTAATGCTTATAAAGTACATTCAATCAATAAATAAAACATTACACACACAACCATGCATTTGCACACACATACACAAGTTTTTGTATAAGCATACATACTTTGTTGTCAAAATGTTTCCTTTGTTATTATTTTGCCCATAGACATAGACAAAGTACTGACAAAGACACAATATTTCACATGTTTATTATGGTCTTACTGAATATCAAACAGAAAAGTTTTATTTGTCATATTTCTCGATCATTTAATACATAACACAGAAGATTATCTCGTGAATAATGACGCATGATGAATAATACTCCTAAAAATGATGCATCAACAACTGAAGCAACCAGTGGTTTCACTAAAGAATTAAATAATTTAGGACCTGATTGGCTTTATTAATCAATCTAATATTAAAGATGCTGATACAGATGTTGGATTAATTTCAATTGATAAGTCTAAAAATAATGATACAAATACTCAAAATATATCAACAGAAAATATTGAAAACATTGACAATTATAAAGATTTACCCTATGTTCCGTTGGATACTTCTGAGAATACATCTGCTCAACTTTTTGCAAAAAATAATAAAAAAAATCATTATCATCTCAACTATTACTAAATAGTTCAGTGGACATACGGAAAAAAAAAGTCCCCAAAGCTGATCCCAATTTTAATAAAAGTAAAAAACATTTATGTATTTTTTGCAAGAAGCTACAAACCAAATTCGCTCGCCATTTAATATTGAAGCACAAACAAGAAAAAGCAGTCAAAGATTTTATTTTCATGCCAAAAGGGAATAGTCAACGTGCCAAAATTATTACTGAAATACGAAAAAAAGGTGATGAACTTCACAACCATGACAAACAATATAATACCGGTATATTAATAGTTCCAAGGCGGGCTTAAAAAGGTTCAATAAATATTGCGGAAGATTATACATGTTATCGCAAATGCAAAGGTTATACGAGTATAGGTTCTAAGCAAACCGTTTGCTTCCACGTAAAAAAATGCGATGATAAAAGTAATCCAGCTTCACGTGACATTTTAATTTCGGGTAGACGTATGACAAATTATATACATGATGCAGCAAATGATATTCTACGGATTGAAGTTTTTTCAGTCCTAAGAGATGATAATATTTCCAGATCGTTTCGCTATGACGAATTTCTCATCAAATTTGGTAATAAATTAACCGAAAAGTACACCCTTAAACACCAACACGATATGATACGGTCCCTTCACCTGCCGGGTTGGTTAAAACTAAACATTTTCCATGACAACAAAGAAATTACAGACTTTCAATATCTTTTTCAGCCACAGAATTTTGATGCTGTAATAAAATCATTAAGGAATGTAGCCAAGTGGGACATCAACACTATGAGCTTTCAAACTCCAGCTGTAGCTCAAAATTTGACAACTTTGGTGATCAAGTGCCGCAAAAATTTATTACCGAATGCATCAAAATACAAGATGATTTAAAAAAAAACTGCTGAAGAATTTTTACTACTGTGGCAGAAAGAAGCTCCTTTAATGATTAATAAAAAGGCGAAGGAAGATCAACTAAATAAAAAAATATTAAAAAAAACATGCCTTCCATCTAAAGATGATATCGAATTATTATATGATTACTTGAAAAAAGAATGTGTTACCTGTTTATCAATTTAAGTGATGGACTTAATCTATAAGCGTGGAAATATCTATCTCAATGCACACATATTTTTAACCGTAGAAGGGCGGGTGAAATTGAAAGATTAACTGAAAAAAATTATCAGACTCAACAAGATCTGACTAAACATATTGACCAAGAACATTCAAAAATTTATCGAATTGTAGCAAAGAATTTGTCAAGCAATACGTAAGGCTGTCAATACGGGGAAAGTTGGGCAGAACTGTACCCGTATTGTTAGATTCTCTAGCGTTTAAGTGCATAAATACAATATTAGAATGTCATACTTTAGCAGGAGTAAGGTCGAGCAATCATTATATTTTTCGTATACCCGGAGACAATGATTTTTCTAAAAAGTATATTCGAGCATGCCCTTTGATGCGCAGATTCAAATCATTTGAGGCTATTAGAACATGAAACGGAATTTTAAAACCTTCTTTTGTTGAAGCGTGCGCTGCTCGGGTAATAGCTTTAAAAGATTACGAATGAGTGTTTAAATGAAACAAATGGATGACATTCATCAAAACGAATGCGGAATTTGTTTGTAACGTCGGGTTTCCAAAAATGTTAATCAAACAACATACGCGACTAAACCGGTTAAAATTGTTTCATTCAAAAAGTAAATAAATAATTAATGTGTCTGAGGATACGTATCTGTAATAGTATTCCGCAGTTATATTTTGAATTTGCCACTGGAGAAGTTTAAAGTAAATGTTAAAGCAATGTTAACTAAGAATATTTGAATGATTAAAATGTATTTAATTAAGATCATTTGAATTTCATTCTGGATAGTCACCATTGTAGTAAACAATTGTAACCTCATTCAAAATTGAAAAGAGCAACTGTTGAGTTTCTTGCCGGCTCTTCTGCGTGCGTTTGTCACATACAAACAAGTACAAGGTGTCCAGAAAGAGTATCGGGTATTTGTTTTCGCGCCATATTCGAAACGGGGCGTCTAAAGGGTGCGGGGAGGGGTTCGTGGCGTCCGCCATTTTGCGTTAGCGTTTAGTTATATAATCGTAATAGTGATTCAATAGTGACTGCTCAACGTCTCTATCGTGCGGAATATCGTACACACCACGCGCCAAGTGACGATAGCATTAGGAAATGGATCAGGTTGTTCGAGAATACAGGTGCGACAGTTAAAATTCAAAACTCTGGTCGTCCTCGTTCAGTTCGCGATAAAGAAACAATTGAAGAAGTTGAGGCGTCGGTTCGTCAAAATCCGTCTTTATCCATCCGAAAGCGAAGCCAAGCGTTGAACATCAAAAAATCGTCTTTACATTCGATTTTAAAGAAAGACTTACATCTAAAAGCCTATAAAATTAATTTGGTTCAAGAATTGAAGGATACGGACTATGCTAATCGACTGAATTTTGCGAACGAAATGCTGCAGCGATTTAACAACTTTAACAACATACTGTTCAGTGACGAAGCAAATTTTCACCTGAATGGTCATGTGAATAAGCAGAATTGTCGGTACTGGGCAGTAGAGAATCCGAGACGAAAGCATGAACGACCCCTGCATAGCCCAAAGGTCGTTGTTTGGGCCGCTATGTCTGCTAAAGGCATAATTGGTCCTTATTTTCACGATGATCAACGAGGCCGAGCAATTAATGTGAATAGTGACCGTTACTGCGATATGTTGCAAAATTTTTTGGTCCCAGAGTTGCAGGAGTTTGCAAGTTTCAACTCAAGAACGTGGTTCCAGCAAGATGGGGCCACGTGCCATACCTCAAATGACTCAATGGAAGTTGTTAACGAATTATTCCCTAATAAAGTCATTTCGCGAAGGGGTAACATCAACTGGCCTCCCAGAAGCCCCGACCTTAGCCCACTTGACTATTTTGCATGGGGATACCTTAAAAGTAAGGTTTATCAAAACAATCCGACGAATCTAACCCAGTTAAAACAAAACATCAAGTCAGAAATAGCAGCAATATCGATAGCTATCTGTCAACGTGTTATCGCCAATCTTCGTTTCCGTTTAGAAGAGTGCCAGCAACCTAACAGTCATTATTTGGATAACATCATCTTTTCCAAATAATTCTCCAATTCATATGCTAACAATAAACAATAAACTTTTTTATTGTGTACAAATAATTTTTGTTTCATTGAACTTACAAATGCCCGATACCCTTTCTGGACACGTTGTACAAAGCATTCCATAAAGTTGTCTAAAGTTAAAAAGCCGGAAATAATTACGGATTATAATAAAGGTAAAGGTGCTGTTGATTTATCCGATCAAAGGACATCATATTGCAGTCCTTTAAGAAAAACAGTCAAGTGGTATAAGAAACTGGCTATTGATTTGCTATTAAATACGCCAATTGTCAATGCTTTGACATTGTATAAAACCACCATTAATAATAATATTTAAATAGTAGATTTCAGACAAAAAATCCTGAATCACTTGTGTCACAAAACCCAAGAAAATGCGCCCGTTCAAACACCGAGAAAAGATCAAAACATACCCTTTCTAAAGCAGAAGGTCCAGCGAGAAAGGCTAGACGTACCTGCCAAAAGTGCTATAAGCAATATGCTAAATTATTGGGGACAAAAAGTGCGAAAATTAAAGCTTAAAAATTGTGACTTACTGTGCATCTTGTCCAAATAAACCTTAGTTATGTTTGGAATGTTTTAATAAAATTCACTCTTAATTTTTTAACTTACATAACAATATTAATGTTAGAAAGTGAGGTGGAAACTTATACCATATTAAAAATCCATATTAAGATTTTTGTTTATTTATTATTAAAGATACATTAAAACCTAATAAATAATTATTTTTGTTGCAAAACAACCGTATTACATAAGCTTTACACATTTTATTTGTAAGAGTTAAGAATCATTCTATAAAGAACAGAAAAATGCAAATAAATTATAAGTCTTTTACAAGATATTCAAACCAAGTTGAATGGTGTGTTGCAGGAGGCCACGTGGGTCACGCTTTAAACATTTATGTACGCTATAAGTGCGTAGTGGCCTGTAAAACATGTTAAAGTTTAAGTCATCAATGAAAAATAGTATATTTTAACGTGGCGTTCAACGTGTTAACAATGTAACCATACAGGTAAAAAATATACAATTTACTACTGCTGGTTCAAAGCAATTATTGTAATGGTGGCTAATAAAATGTATATTTTTTCGTTTTGAGTTAATTCATATACTTACAGAATAAATAAGTGATTTTGACGGACATGTCCTTATGTACATGTAAATGTGGAAGAATTATCATTCTATAATTAACGAAAGATCTGTAGCAGTAACATATGTAAACACAGACAGTCTAAAAGTCTTAATCTAATGAAAAATTTATGCAATTTGTAACTTACAGTAAATATTAATGCAATTATTTTCAGATTTAATAATTTAACTTGTTTTATATAGCACATTGCTCGACAGAAATTCAACAAGATTTATCAAAGGAAGAAGTATCTCAGAACAGTCATATTTCTCAATCAATTAATTCCACAGAAGATTATTTTAATTGATAAGTCTAAAAATAATTATACAAATAACAGTGAAAAATTCGAGTCTAACACTCAAAATATATCAACAGAAAATATTGAAAACATTGACAATAATAAAGATTTAACCTACGATCCGTGGGATGCTTCTAAGAATACATCTACTCAACTTCTTGCAAAAAATAATAAAAAAAATATCATTATCACCTTAACTTTTACTAAAAAGTTCCGTGGACATACGGAAAATTAATGGCCTCAAGCTGTGGATCCCAATTCTAATAAAAGTAAAAAACATTTTTGTATTTTTTGCAAAAAGCTACAAACCAAATTCGGTCGCCATTTAGTATTGAAGCACAAAGAAGAGAAAGCAGTCAAAGATTTTATTTTCATGCCAAAAAGGAATCGTCAACATGCCAAAATTATTATTGAAATACGAAAAAAAGGTGATAAACTTCACAACCATGACAAACAATATAATACCGATATATTAATAGTTCCAAGGCGGGCTCAAAACGGCTCAATAAATACTGCGGAAGATTATACATGTTATTGCAAATGCAAAGGTTATATAGGTCCTAAGCAAACCGTTCGCTTCCACGTAAAAAAATGCGATGATAAAAGTAATCCAGCTACGCATGACATTTTATTTTCGGGTAGACGTATGACAAATTATATACATGATGGAGCAAATGATATTCTACGGATTGAAGTTTTTCCAGTCCTAAGAGATGATAATATTTCCAGATCGTTTCGCTACGACGAATTTCTCATTATATTTGGCAATAAATGAACCGAAAAGTACACCCTTAAGCACCAACACAATATGATACGGTCCCTTCGCCTACTGGGTCGGTTAAAACTAAACATTTTCCATGACAACAAAGAAATTATAGAGTTTCAAAATCTTTTTCAGCCACAGAATTTTGATGCTGTAATAAAATCATTAAGGAATGTAGCCAAGTGGGACATCAACACCATGAGCTTTCAAACTCCAGCTGTAGCTCAAAACTTGACAACTTTGGTGATCAAGTGGCACAGAAAATTTATTACCGAATGCATCAAAATACAAGATGATTTAAAAAAAGCTACTGAAGAATTTTTACTACTGTGGCAGAAAGAAGTTCCTTTAATGATTAATAAAAAGGTGAAGGAAGATCAACTAAATAAAAAAAGATTAAAAAAAACATGCCTTCCATCTAAAGATGATATCAAATTATTATACGATTACTTGAAAAAAAAATGTGTTACCTGTTTATCAATTTAACTGATGGATTTAATCTATAAGCGTGGAAATATCTATCTCAATGCACACATATTTTTATTCAAATTTTTAACCGTAGAAGGGTGGGTGAAATTGAAAGATTAACTAAAGAAAATTATCAGACTCAACAAGATCTGACTAAACATTTAAAAAAATTATCGAATTGTAGCAAATTTGTCAAGCAATACGTGAGACTATCAATACGGGGAAAGTTGGGCAGAACTGTACCCGTACTTAAACGCTAGAGAATCTATAGCGTTTAAGTGCATAAATACGATATTTGAATATCATACTTTAGCAGGAGAAAGGTCGAGCAATCATTATATTTTTTGTATACCCGGAGACAATGATCTTTCTAAAAAGTATATTCGAGCATGCCCTTTGATGCGCAAATTATCCAATGAGTGTGGAGCAGTAATGGCGCGCATCTATGGATTACCTATGCATTTTCTGATTATAATCAGACTTGATATTCATTTACCGTTTTAACAGAATGTTTACTTTCGAGAAGGGCAAGAACGTCAAGTAATTGATAATGTATAACAAATAAAAGAATTAGCATTTTTTGAGTTGAATCGATCAGATACATCAGCACGAGAGCATAAAAATAGTGAAATTCCAATGTGTGAGAAGGCTGCCGAAAAAAAATGGAAGAGAAGCCCTGAAGGTGATAAAATCATTACAAAGATTTATATAGTGTCATGAAAAGATATCGGACTTTTACACTTGTATCATGATTCTGGATCAAATGTTTCTTGTTTTACCGCTTATGCAGGTTGTGGCAAAAATTCACAAATTAAATTCGCTTAATCTTGCTTGTATTCCAACTGCGTTTAGTGGCATAGCTTTATTACCTGTAGAACTTTAAACCATATGTTTAAATTGCCTATACCCATTTTAGAAAATTCGGTACCAAATTTTAATGGAAATAATAGATACGGTAATTTTATAAATGCATCGTCATTAATAACTATTGATGAAGTTTCTATATGCCCTTTGCAAGTGTTACGAATTATATAGACAGATTATTGCGTGATCTATGCGATTTAAAACGATAAACATAAAGCATTTGGAGGAAAAACTATACTTCTGTGCTGTGATTTGCGGCAAATCTTACTAGTTATTCCATATGGATCACGTGGAGCTTTAATTGAAAATTGTGTAACAAGTTAGCATGAATTTCCTAATTTTCATAAAGTTACATTTATTCGAAATATGAGAGCCGTACCAAATTAAATAGAATTTGTAGAATTCTTGACAAAAAATGATAATGATGGCCTTACAATTCCCTAAGTTTGGTGAAAATATTATCGAAATACCTCATTAATTAATAAGAGATAAAAACGCCACACTCGCAGTTAAGAAAGTAAGGCAAATGACGGACATTGATACTGCCCGACTAGTTTATTTTAGTTATTTTTGTAGTATTCTTTCTTATGGGATGCTACTATGGGGCAATGAGGAGCAGTCTTAAAGCTTAAAGCTTAAAGCTCGAGATTCTCTGCGAAATGTTTTTAAGGAATCAGGTATTCTAATTGTTGCTTCTCAATATATATATATATATATATATATATATATATATATATATATATATATATATATATATATATATATATATATATATATATATATATATATATATATATATATATATATATATATAT
>DWMZ01001178.1:0-17382 GCA_018249855.1 Eueides tales michaeli
TTTGCCGTGTCTTATCCATAAAAAAAAAAAAAAAAAAGAGTTGAAAAAGTGAAAAAGATTAGGGTAACCTCCAAGTTTGGCAATGGAGCACAACAAAGCTGGCTATCTAATAGAGTGATTTATTTTTTATGTATAATTTATCCTGTTATGTATGTAGTTAACTTAGCTCTACGCTACAGTGTATGGGGATACATCCGAATCGGGGTAGGGAGAGAGGATGGAGCGCCAAACGCTACGGTCCCGGGATACCTCTTTCACCTCGTTCATTGTTATCAACCTCTTTATACAAGTTCCCCGGGGGGGCCTCATGCTTGGTGACACCCCTTCAGCATCGTAGATACTATGTTTTTAAGGGTCACATATTGATAACCGCATTGAAGGGGGTACTCAGAAACACCATAATGTCACTCTTCTCTGCTATTAATTTTAGAGATATTGCGTGTGAAGAAATCTAATAGCCTCAAATATTTTAAGCCTTTGATGATTTGCACTAGTTACATTCTAGTTTCGTTTGAAATTTGATATAATTTTGGACACAAAACAATAAGTTTAACACAACCACTGTACCTTAATAAGCATTCCGTATCCATTACATTGAAACTTCAACATGAGAAAATAAAGTTAGATAAACCTATCTCGAGCGAGAGATCACGATTAATCCGCATTAAGACTCATATTGACGTCACTTTTAACATCTTTATCGTGCTCGTAAGCAGATATAGTCTAAGGGCCAATTGTATGGGATTGGCAGGAATTTGATAGAAACAGAATATTTTTTTACCTTTAATGAGTAGTCAACCACAGAAGAAAAATTAACGTTACTGTAAAAACACATTTACAGTAACGCTAATTTTTGAGTGTATGACGTGCATGCACTCAAATATCATTTGAGATAAATATATTTTATGAAATATGAGATATTGACACAGTTAAGTACTTGAGTTATTTACGCGTGAAGATTGTAAATTTAGATATCACTTTTTTTCACACATTGCTCCTATTTTAGAGATAGTAGAAGTTAATCCCAAAAGTGATGATCTATTAGAGACCTATCGTAACGCAGCGGTACAAACATGTTACTATAAAGTCGACAGGTTGTGGGTTCAATCCTCACTCGAGAAAATAAAATATACAATATTTTCAATTTAAATATTTCATCTTCAATTAACCCTGGCAACAAGGCAAAGGTTTCAAAGGACGTTGAATTCCTCCACTTGTCTCGCAATGCTTCAAATTTTGCGAAAAGTTGGGAACAGAAATTAGTGTCTCAACACTCGTCTTTCATATTATCTCCCTCTACCTACCCTTCCACGTGCGGAAAACAGCAAAAAAACGATCCTAAGATTAGTCCGCTTATTCAAACAGTCTCTTAAAATATATACTATAAATACTAAGCAGATCATTTCAACAGGAACAACTCGGAGATGACCTCAACTTAATAATTAATATAATAAAAATTATATTTGAAATAAAAAAAATGATCACTGAGTTACACATAAGTGTTCCTTCCATAGGGAAAAGAAATCAACCAAAAAAGTAATAAAATTAAAAAAACAAAAGAAAAAAGAATCATAAAAATCATTTAAAAATTCCATTTAAAGGAATAATATGGTACTGTTAGGGGCTCAATCATACTACTGTCTAAATCGTACCCCGCTTTATATTTTTACTACTCCGCGTTATTTTTTTAACTTCACGTTTTAGTTTACGTAATAAAATAGGCAGAAAAGTTGGGTCTCTTTTTGTTCGTTCTCCACTTGCCACTATATTTCCAAATGTTGCATGTTGAATGGCGGAACCTAATGTCTCGTTTTTACTTTGCTAAACAAGTAAGAAATTTTTCAAGTCTGATAAAAAAGATATCCACTTATAATAGAAGTAATAGGCATTAAAACGCTCGTTGATAATACTTTAATATTTTTCGACACTGATCGTTTGCAATCGGATCATAGACAAAAGCAAGATATAAAAGTTTCCATGTGTAAGAATATAATCTCCTTATAAAATCCTTTACTTAGCTTCATATTGTATAATTATATCATATTGTATAATTATATCATACAATATATTTTAATATGAATCATAAAGCTTATAATAAAATATTAAATAATTTAATTTGCGACTTTATGGTTCAGTAGGACGGATATTTTTTCACATTTTACTATCTTAAGATATTTTGTTCTTTTATTTTGTCTTGAACCTAGTTTTAGGTTCTCATGTTCCCTCTGCCTTCCCTACCATGTGCGGAATACAGCGTGAAGCCGAGAGAGACAATATTTTCGTTTCCTCGGGCAAGGATCGAATCCACAACAACCGCGCAACAGTCACATGCTTGTGCTTCTGCGCCAAGATAGGTCTTATCTTGCAAGTATAATAACACAGCACTTAACTTGAGAACTAAAATGAAATAATTTCACAACGATATCCACACAAGTACTGTACAAGAACTCATAAATAGGTATTAAACCGAAATTATGGAAGTTTCAAACTTCAAAGCTGCGATTTCATTTAACTTTTCTTCACGCGGCGTGTTGTGTGAAATGTTACATTGCAGATGAAAAATATTAAGCTTTCTTTAGTTGTAGAAAACTTTTTTCTTGAAATTGCTTTTCAATGTGCTTATTGAAATTTCTACTAGAAAAAAATTAAATAATTTTATATTTTCATTTCTTAATTCTGGTAATGAAGCAAACCGTGCTGTTGAGTTTTTGCACGCAATGTTTCCAGAATTTGGCGAAAAGAGGGGATCTTAAATGATTTAATGGAAACGAAGTGTGTCAACACGCACACACTCTCTAACTAACTTACTTTATGCGGGATATAGCGTGAATATAAAAAAAATGTTTTTGTAAAAGTATTCATGGCGATAAACGAGGATGTGTAACACTATTTATTTATATACCAACCGTTCCAGACATAATAACTATTGATTAGAATGTAGCGTGGAGCCTCCACTAGAAATAATATTTTACATTATACATGTGGCCATTTCGTTTACATATAAAATCTCTCTCCTGTTTTTTTTCAAGAAATTAATTTTCAGTGTCATATGCTCCTCAAAAAACGTACATACCGAATTTTAGCGTTCTACTCCGCGGAATTCTGGCTGTGCGTTATTTATGTACATATGAATATCAATTAAAAACAATGTAATTACAATTCAGCGGAACGAGAGGAACGTGAGTCTTAAATTAAACAGAGCATCTTAACACTACGTTCTCGGGTTCCTTTAATACAAAACTTGAAACAAGAATAAATTATAAAAAGCATAAAATCTACAACAAACATATAAATTATTACGCTATTTTCCGAGAACATTTTAAAAATAATTCAATTCAATACACTTCACAAAGAACGTTATATTTCTGAGTATTTCCATAACAATAAACCCTTTTTCCCCGTTTTATAGAAAATGTAATGGAGTTGACTGTCGCTATCTATAGTGTCGACAGAAATAGAACCATATACTTATTTTGGTTTCTACTTATTTATGAAAATTTTAAATATTTTTTTGTTAATTACTAAAATAGTTGTTAGTTCTTGCTTTCTGCCTAATTTTTGTTTTTTTGTGGATTGACACGTGATTCAACCCCGCGCTTTGAATATAATGTGTCAAAGAAAGTTGAAAAACCTACAAAAAATGTATTTAGGTTAAACTTTTATAAACGTTAAAAAAACTTTCTTCTCTAAATAAAAAGTTATTGCTTTTCGATAGACCGGCGTCAAATGTACTATTGTTAATACCGTTGTGGCCATTGGCTCAGTGTTTAACTGTAAATACGACGTTTGGGGTTAGACCTTTACGAGGGATTGAATATATTTAACTTTTTTTTTGCTCGCTCTGGTAGACCGAAATGCGGCGTTAAGTTCCACCGAAGAATAATATTACAAATTTTAGCCCTAATATGAGGAATGAAGTGTCATAGTACTAGACTCCTATTGTCTGCCGGGAAAATAAAAAAGGTTACTTTATTACAACTAGTACATGTTAATTGTTAAAGAAAAAGGATAATGTCTTTAGCTTCTCACTATATCTGCTACATAGAAGGGTAGGCAAAGGAAACGTGCGACTTTGGACGCGACAGCTTATAGGAACGATCTCAATTCAAGGAAATGAAATATATAATATTTTCATTTATTCTTTCTGGTAACGACAATTCGTGGCATTCGTGGCAGGACGCATTCGTGGCAGGGCGCAACATTCAATGTCTCAAATTCGGAAAGGAAAGAACCTTATTGGGTACGGAGCATCCTAATAAAAGATACAAAAGTATGCCTGGCTTTGAAAAGAAAAAAAAATAAAAAAGAGTGACAAAAGGTTAGTGCTTCATAATTTCGATTGAAAAATCTTCATATTCTGGTTTCCGTCGCGAGCGGAACTGATCCATTAATGATTACGTTGAACTCGCTATAGTAAACATCATATTTCTATTTCCTCCAGTAAATAATCGAACAAAAAGGACCGAGTGAATACAAATAGTTGAAATATATTCGTTCTTAGGGAGCGGGGTGAAGTAATTACAAAATACAAAACTCTTTGTTGACAGAAATGTCAACTTATTTTAATCAAAAGGACCTTACGTATATACATTATCCGTTCATTTCTCTTGAAAGCTCGATTTGAAAGCTGGGCTTTAATATTGTCTTTGTAAAGTGGAACAGTATCTAACTTTAAGACCGATAGTTGTAAACTTGCTTCTTACTCAGGATTAAATCATTATCTCTGGCGAGATTAACCACAACGTTGACTTAACAAGAAAAATTTGCAGGATTCAGCAAAAAGTCCATCTTTTTACCTTCACAACTAAGCTGAGAAGGGAAGGCAGAAAAAACCTGTGAACCAAATATTAATACACACTATTCCCAACAAACCACTTTTGTTTCCCATTTTATTGCAGAATTTTAGAGATATTACGTGTGTAAGCCCACGCTTCATCATATTTACAAAAGCAAGAAAATAAAAAAAAAACATTTTACCTTTGCACTACGACGGACTCGATAAAATAATTTATGCTCACATATAACATCCGTAAGTAAGACAAGAACTCTAACACGCCGCGTACATTTGAATAGCATTGCATTAGTGCATCTAACTGCGTCTAATGCTAATGTAGCACTTAACTTAATATTTAATCCGCTAAATGTATGAACATCTCGTTAGAATTATAATTTTAAGAGTTCAGTAGTCTTTCCTGCAAAGCGGCTTTGGCAGAAGGATAGATAGTGTTAAGACACTCCGTTCCCTAAGCACCATAGGAACGGAATGTCAAGTAACCGCTGTGGTCGAACTCAATATAGCGTTGTATCTCTCAGTCTCACTGTTAACAAAATGACAGAATTAAATAACTTCATTGAACGTAGAAATTATTGGATTTGATCCGTTAACCGTTATGTATACAGTCAGACTCAGTGCCACCGCGTCAGAGCCTCAAAATTCACTCTGTATTCCGGCACATGGCAAGGTAAGCAGTGCGAACTTGGGAACCTAGTGTTAAGTAATTTCGTCCCGATCCCTACTTTCCGCCACATTGCTTGTTGGGTAGCGGAACTCAACGCCGCAATTTACCTTGTTACCAGGACGAAGAAATGAAAACATTGAATATTTCATTTCCTCGAGGGGGTATCGAACCCTGCGACAAGACAGGCCTCAGGATGTATAATTTAAACAACCAATATAATTCAAATTCAATTTATTTATACTTTATATTTGACTTAGAGTTTCGTATCACGAAAATATATCAAATATATTTTTGCCGAGTCTAACTTACTCGTAGTCATTAATAAAACTTTAAAAAAAAATATGAGCTATAAACGCTAAGTAGTAAACAATTCGGCGGGGTAAGTTAACCTAGAAAACTAGTGTTAAGACGTTATATTGCCATAAAAACACTTCCTTTCTTCTTCTTCACTTTCTGCTGAATTAAAGCATTGGTTATTACGTGGCGGAGCTTAACGCTGCACCTTTTTCTTCGGTTCCAGGCCGTGGAATATAAAAATATTAAATATTTCCTTTCGTCAATGGGAATTAAACTCCCAGCCTGTCATGCATACAGCTCCCACGATTTCTGCACCACGCTTTTTGAATATTTGATTTGAAAATACGAAATTGAATATTTGATTTGAAAATATGAAATATTTCAAAATATTTGTAGATGTTCCAAAAATGCTTATAAATCTTAAATTTTCATAAAATTTCATAAAATTGCTAAAATCATCGAGATAAGTAAAGCTTTTCAATAAACAAGATCGGACCTAAAATAGTTTTTTTTTTAATTTAGTGTATTTATCTGTGTATCTTACTATATGCTACAGACATACAAGCAAGGACTCAGGCAAGCATATAGATAAAAACAGGGCAAAACACAGACAAATACACAGGCAAACAGACAGACATGTCAAACGTATCACCTCTCTTTTTGCGTCGGAGGTAATTAACCATGAACTTAACAATTTTACGTATACAAATATCGCTAAGACGGTAAAGGTAGGCGTGTTTACTTCGAGTGTTTATCTTTGGAATCAGAAGTAATAGTTCGTTTAACTTGCTACGCTTAAACATATTAGATTATATGAAAATTAAATTATGAATGCTAATTATATATAGAAAGCTATCGAATCTACAACTACCGCAATTACAGGCAGACGCTTTTCTAGTTATAATAATAACTAGAAAAGCGTCTGCCTGTAATTGCGGTAGTTGTAGATTCGATTTCGTTTTCGTAAGTTGACAAAGCATGGCGTTAAGTTCCGTTATTCTATACGGAAATTAAGCGGGAAATAGAGAAAGAATTATTCTTCCAATGGATTCTCTGTGCCTACCTTACTATATTCGGCTTACAATGTTCGATTAATATATTTTATTTAGAGCCTATTTGTATTTATTATTTAAAGAAGGAAGAATTCAACATAATGTCGTATGAAGTAGGAAAGGCAGAGAAAACTTAATGTGAAATAATGCAAATAAATATTGCATATATGCGTACGCTGCGGTTTAATTCACCAAAGTAAAAATATAAAATTCATTATATTCATATTTTCAGCTATTCCTTTGTGTCCCTATTTATATTGTCTATCGTCTATCAATTTGCATCGGTCGTTAAAAGTTAAATTATCTTTGTTGAATATATAATGAGGCTTTGTAAAGACATTCTAGCTAAGATTTTCTCTCTTCTCTTTTATTTTGTCTCGCTTTGGCAAAAAATATATAAATAAAAATATAAATTCGAGCGTAATTATTATTTTTTGATAATTTTCGAGGCACAGCGTATTTCATGGAAGAACCCAACATTACACTTTAACTTGTTAACAGAGCAAGACGAAAAAATTAAAATATTAAGTAATTCATTACCCTGACCGGAAGTCGAACCAACTGCTGTGTTTAGATATCTGCTTCTACCACTGCATCATATTGGCCTCAAATTTTTATCTATTTCTTTTATTTTGGATATCATTATTTTTTTATAAATTATCTACAATATTGTACTACAAGTCTATTCTAGTCATCCTTCATATTTTTTTGCACCCAAGTAAGTTCTTATGAAACTTTGTAAAACAGATAGAACCACAACTTTCAGTGAGAGAGTCTCGAAACTTGATCGCTTTGTAAAAAATTAACTCTAAATAGAAACATTTTTAGTCAGCTTTAAAATTTTATCTTTTGTTGAAAAAGTTTTGTAGAATATTATTTTCTGTTTTAAATTGTTTTTCAATATAATCAAATATTATGAAACAACAGGCCTAAGAGTGCGTACTTTACCAATTCTTTTTATCTGGCTTCTGCTAATATTCGTATTAATTCCCTTTGTTACCATTAAGATCTTTTTTACTTTCCTTCAGATTGAGTAGAGGAAACCGAGTGTATTAACACAAGGTTTCTTCGACCTACCGATAAGCAGAAGAAACGTATGTTGGATACGGCACCTTTTCAAAGCCTATTAAAACCATTCTTTTATTAGCACTTTTCTGTACAGAGCAGGGTCGCCAGACATGGGAACCTAGTGTTCTCCGCTTTATTCTAACTTCTGGAAGCATCGTGTGGTAGCGGCGGAACTCAACGACGCGCTTTGCCTGATTACCACAGCAAATAATAACAAAAGCTGGTGAAATGTTTGGTAGTTACATACATTTTGTATGTCAGATGACTTTTTTACGGCACCATGTTAACTTTTACTATAAAATAGAAAAATATTTTCAAATTCTCATATAACTTTCTAATATAAATCTTATTCTGTCAAACTATGTACAGAAATTGCACTTTCACCTGTACAAGGTTACTTGTATACGTTATAAATAATGCATGAGCCGCGTTGCAATAAAGTTTGAAGTAAACTACCGAATTGTACCGGCACAGGTGTCGTTAGAGCATTTTAGTTCAGAAAGCCGTATTTTATTTAAATACCTAGTAATTTAACCAAGTTATTAATATAAATTAAAATTTTATAGTGCTTTTCACTTTCAAATGTATCATGCATATGGTAGGGTAGGCAAGAGGGAACCTGGGAACCTAGCGTAATGTCTTAACACAAGATTCCCAAGTTGCCTCCTCCACCTCCTACCGTGTCCAGGGTACAGTGTGGAGATAAAAAAACCCTATTGCATGTCCTATAAAATTTTGATTAAAACATTTATTGCCTATATAAAGTTTTTTCTTTCTAAATATCGCTCAAAACAGCTTGTAACAATCACATAATCGCATCATTAGGCTTAATGGAAAAATAATGTATGGGAAAGTTGAGGGTATTTGTTTTTGTACTGAAGATAATTCATCAAGAGACGTCCGTTCTCCATATTCCACCGCATTCTAAAAGCATTGAGTAATAAGTGGTGGAATTTAACACCGCAATTTTTCCACGTTACCAGGAAAAGGAAAATCTAAATATAAAATGTTTCATATTCTTTGACTGGATCAAACCCCGGTCAAAGAATCTGGACAGACAACACATCCGCACGCTAGTACTCCTGTGCTACAACAGGCCACAATAAAGTAATTATAAGCCTATAAAATTATTTTCTTACAAAACTATTCACAGTAACGCTTCCCACAGTTTCCACGTAAGAACATGCATAACGGAATCTATACAGTATCAAAGTTTGTAACTTCCGTAATTTTCACATAATACTGACACGTGTTAAAGTATGAGGGTTTTTGGGGCGACTAATATGATTAATGTATATTAATGTAGGGTATACGTAGAGGTTTTTAGCGAATTTAGCGGAGGGAACCTAATTTTAAGATACTTTGTTCCTCTCGCAAAGCCCTTTTCCTTCAGCATTTATAATACATGTATGCATAGTGGAGAGAAGCAACTCCGCCTTTTATTGTTACTAAAGCGCTAAAATAGAAATGCGCTACGAAGTCCCCTGTAAGGTAGTTCAGGATTAATATTCATACAATTTTGAATCTTGTGATGATAAATTTACTTTTTCTTTCTTTTATTATTATTATATTTTTAAATTAAAATGTGGACTAAGCTACGGTTTTTCTGGATTAATATTCTAGGTCTACAATTTTTTTGCATTAATCAACGTTTTATCTTAGTAAGGTTTACTTGAGGCCATCGTGGCGCAAGTGAGCGACTGGAAACCTAACGGATGTGGGTTCGATTCACATTTGGGTGAATAAAATATTTAATAAGACAAAAGGTGATATTATTTTCAGCCTAAATTAAATATTAAATGCCTCAAAAATTCGACCGGATGTGCTTTTCGGGAGGCTCAACGTGAAACGTAATATTTTTCATACCAACTAAGCATAACGTTTGTTTTTAAGCTTGACGTTTTATAAACGTTACCTTCAGAAATATACATTTCCTATTCTTCATCAGAGCATACGATCCTTATGTAGGGAAAAAAAATATTCAAATTATTTTATTTTCAAATCTTAGGAAGACAAATCACGAATACGATCATTAGGTTCCCAAATTCCCTCTACCTGCCTCATGCGGGATATAGTGTGAATTTAATATAGAAAATTGAAAATTATTAAAAAAAAACGCCCAAACTCAAAAGCCAAGGCGTTGTTAACTAACACCTGCAAAAATCTATCCTCAAATAGATTACATACAGCCGCCGTCAGAGTCACACGTAATTGGATTGACCTGCGACGTGATTGCGGCACTGCTACACGTAGCGACCGTGCTTGGAAAATTATAAATAATATGTTAATTTTTTACTTTTCTATATATATATATATATATATATATATATATATATATATATATATATATATATATATATATATATATATATATATATATATATATATATATATATATATATATATATATATATCCTTGAGAAGGTTCATTAAGGTACATTCGTTTTGCTATTACACTGTATGCGGAAGCGGCATTTAGAAGTAAGCAGAAGAAATCTAGTATTAAAGTACATGAGCAATTTTTGAGATATTACGCACTTAAAAGCGACTCAACGCCACATCGTTTTGTTAACGGAATGAGGGAATGGAAATCTTTAATTTCTAAATATGAGTATCGAACCTATATTCATTGTTTTCAGTCTAACATTTACTACTGCAGCATGACTTAATAGGACGTCTTCAAGTTAGCGGTAGTTTCAAAGTATATGATATTATAAGGATAACATAACATAAAAAACATAAAAACTCTTTATTTCACACCAGAAAATTACAAATTTTACAAACATATTTAAAACAAAAGAAAAAAAAATGTGAAAAGGCGGCCTTATCACTAAGAGTGAAGCATGTTGGCATTTTGCAAAAACAAGGGTGTTAAAAGTTTGACCTATCTGTCGGTCTATGGGACCATTATATATGCTTATGCATTAATAAATCGATTGTATTTTGTTTTGTTTTATATACAAATATTAGTGTTCATCATAGCTAAGTTTTATGAAAATCTGATTAGCAGTTTAAGAGCTACGAGCATTTTGCCGAGGTGAGGTAATATTTTTTTGTCGCAGGTTCTTTTTTAATTTTAAATATAGTCTGCTTGTTTATTATTTTAATAATAATAAACACGCAGAATTATTAAAATTTTAAGCGTCTGACTGTAACCTGTCCAAGCGTTCAAAAAAACCTTAGAAGAACATTAGAACAACAATAACAAATTTATAATTTTGATAAAAACATATGGCTTTGGTCAGCGCATTCGAATGGCTTCCAAAAGGCACGTTTAAATCTTCAAATTTTGGAATGATATTATAAATATAAAATATTGTAAGGACAAATGTTTGTTCAACTTTCACTCAAAATCTATTGAGCGGATGTAGTTGAAACTTAACAGGAATAAAGCCTTATACATTAAAATAACACATACGCTACAATCCATTAAAAATGTATTATATAGCTATCATCGTCGTCTCAGCCGTGCGATGCCCATTTCTGGACATAGGCCTCCCCCAAGGATTTTCACGACGATTGGTCTTGCGCCGCCTTCCGCATCCAGCGGCTTCCGGCGATCTTGACCAGATCGTCGCTCCACCTGGTAGGGGGCCTGCCCACTGAGCGTCGTCCGGTTCGTGGTCGCCACTCGAGAACATTTCCGCCCCAACGGCCATCGGTTCTCCTAGTTATGTGTCCCGCCCACTGCCACCATGGATAGCCAAATACATATAGCTATAATATAATAAAAAATATTACGCAGGCGAATCCGCCGTTCAGTCGCTAGTAATGAAATAATATTATAATATAACGAAAAGGCAAATAGCCTTTCCATGAAATGGTGGCAGCAAATCTGCAATATTATCAAATAAGATTATTACAATAGAACAACATTTGCGAGATTTATATTTAAGTTATTGTTTCCCCAGTCTCATTATATTAGCTTGAGGCAAAGAAATGTCTTATTAAAATTAGAAGAAGAATTAGAAGAAGATTTAGACCTAAATAAAGGTATGATTAAATAAAATATTAGATTCAATATTATTGTTTGAGATAAACGTGGCGCAAACGAAGTAAGCGCGACAGTTCTGTATTGGAATTTTGTTTGGGGAATTAATATTTCATTTCTTCATGGTAACTAGACAAGGAGCGGCGTTATGTTCCGCATAGTAACACGAAATGTCTAAAGAATGGAACGATGCGTAGGAAACGGAATGTCTTAACGCTGTATTATTTCAAATACTATATGCTGTAAACGGTGTAAAGCTAAAATATAAAATGCCTTTACTACAGCCACATACAGTATCTTTATAATATCAAGTTAATATTACGTTTATGTTTACATTGCTTCGGGTAGCTTGGGTTCGATTCCTGCACGAGAAAGTGAAATGTTTAATATTTTCATTTTCTCGTTCTGGTAAAGAAACAAATCGTGGCATTGTTTGCGTGTGCACAGTTTCGACTCTCGACACACAATGACTCCAGATCTAGAAATCAGCAAAAAGTAAACAACGGAAGTATATTATTGGAAACGGAGTATTTTAACATGAAGTGTCCATGTGCCTTATCCTTCTATGTTACGGGTTATAACCTGAAATAAAACATATGAGGTCTTTACTATAGCCATATACAGTATCTTTATAATATCAAGTTAATATTACTTTACATCACGTCATACGATATCTTGAAACTTAACGACCACTCGTTTCTCTCGCAAGGTGAAGGTGAGCTTATCGTTTAGAAAATATTATATTATACTTGAATAGACTACAATAGACTAAAATCTGCCATTTGCAAATTGAAAAAAATATGTCATCCCGTTACTTTCTTTTCTTTTATTAAGATGCGTTTAATAAGAAAACAGTTAGTATAAACTGAAGGTAAAAACACAATTTAAATAAAAAGAATACACATTTTGATTACGTGGCAAGTTACATAGAAAATGCAGAAACAACAGCTTCACGCTGTATCCCACATATGGCAGGGTATGGCAGGCAAGCTTAGTTGTAATGTAAGCGTGTGATTGATAGGCGTGTGCACGTATCAATCAATTACAAAATCACTTGTATGTACGTACAATGCACATGATTTATTAGAAGCCAGTCGTGGCGCAGGGGCATTTTAAATTACAAATTGTGGGTTCGGTTCCTATTCAAGGAAGCAAAATGTTTAATATGTTCACTTCCTCGCTCTGCTAATGAGACAAAGAGCGGCCTTGAGTTCCGTCACTTAACATGCAATTTTCCAGAATTCGGCAGAAAGAACGGAAGTGTCTTATTAGGAAAGGAGTTTCTTAACACTAGGTTCAAAGGTTCTTTCCCTTTTATCTGCATTAAACAACGTGAAGCTGAAAAATAATAAATTCATAATATTATGTGAAAAAATGTATTAATATTTTCGAGTAAATATACACAATATGGATACATTAGTTAAATTTATTTTATTTTCTACATTATCATAAAGAATTTTAGCTTCACGCAGTATCTATTATAACAGGGTAGGGACATTAAAACTATTATCCGCACGTTGCTCAATTTTTCAAACATTGCATGTAAACTAGCGGATTTCAACGCCGCTCTTAAAAAACATAAAAACAAACTAAAATATGAAAACGTATAACGTATAAATCATGCTATTAATTATATCAAAACATATTTATTGATACTTTCCACGTTCAACCATATTTGTTTCTGCGTGATTTAAACTTTCCTGTTGTTAATTATAGTGTATAAATAACGGAAATGGCACGATTACAAATCAAATACACAAATTGTTATTTACTAAATGCAATTAGGGCCATCGAATGATCATTGTGGATACTCTCTTGGGGCAAATAATTATTTTTATTTCTTTACTCTAGTAAAATAAAGTGCGGCGTTAAGAACCTCCAAGAGGGAAACTGGTTGTTGACTTCACTTGTCTCAGACATGTCACTCGCTTTTCTTTTAGCCTTTATCGATTTTGTACAAATATTTTTAATATTGCTGGGTCCTTAAAAAGCCCTTAAAAAGCCAAAAGTTTGGTAACAAACAACAAACAGCGTCAATATATTAACCGACACTAATAAATTATGTAAGAAAAATATTCGCACAAGTGAAGTAGAAGAAGAAAATACGGTACAAGGTCGGTATATATATAACTATAAGTCACGAGCTTTAGCGTTTTTTCACGCTTGTTCTCTGTTTTGTTTTTCTATCCAAAATCGAAACATCACGATAAATGGCGGAGCTTAACGCTGCGTATTTCGATCTATAATTTAATAAGCCAAAAAATATAATTATATACATAAGGTGTATGTATATATGTATTTATAAAAAAAACATAAAAATCATCATAATTTATTTTCATTGAAAATCATTTTTCTCTGTGAATTTGATTTTGAGATTGTTGTTGAATTTGAGATTGTTCTGTTTTGGTAAACGAAAACCAATAGTTTCCTGTTTTATACAGCGTCAACAGGTTCATTAAATACGTTTACCGTAAAAGTATGTTATATAATATTTTTATAGACTTTTTCATTGATTTTAACAATCATAGTAAAAAGTTAATAGAAATATTAAAACCTGTAGTGGAACAGTGGCAGAGGCGTGCTACTGTCAACGTCAGGTTGTAGGTTCGATCCCTACTAAAGAAAAATATATAACAGTGACATTAACACCGTAGTGCCGTAAATTATCTGTAGAAAAATTAAATAAACTAGGCACCCGCTCGCAGCTTCGCTAGTTTTAATTACACTTTTTTATTTATAAATCTCAATTACTTTCTTTTTCTTAAAATATTATCACTTTTAAGACAATATCTATACATTGAAAACTAAAATTTCAGCTAAACGAATAAAGATTTTCTAGCAATTTTTCCGAATCAAATATTTTAAATTGGCATTCAGGTTAGCCGTCTCTGATATTATCCTACAAACGTCTATCATGCATAAACTAATTAATGGAATCAGATAACACTTTATAATCATATAACTTATATATCAGAATAACACATAGATTATATTTTATAAAAAGATATTTGAAAATAACATAATAATAAATTTTAACGGGTGAAGCCGCGTTAAGGTCGCTAATACAGAACAGTTCCATAAAAAAAATTAATTAACTACAAAATCTTAGTTAACTACATACAAAAATAAGTGAACACTTAGCGCTTTCAAATGTTCAAAAGCTTTAAAATAGGCAATTTATCTTTGAATAGAAGAAACTACAATGACTAGATATAATACAATGAGTAGCTTTTAGCACAAAGCACGGTCGATGTATCGCTAAGCTTTGGCATTTAGAATTATATAGCGATCTATTGGATGAATAACGGATTGAATTTAAAACTGGTTTGGCGTTTCTGAATTTGCTCGTACAAAGGAACAAACAAATAAATACGAAAATAAATTAACAAAAATATTAAAAGTCACTATTTTGTGTCCTATTATATTAATAAAGCACTCACTCACTCACTCGCCCACTTAGCTTCACGCTGTATCCCGCATATGGCAGGGTAGGCAGAGGAACTTGGGATTATTATGCTAAGACAGTCAGTTCCACTACCGTTCCTCACTTTCCGCGGAATTTAAGGTATTGCATGTTGAGTGGCGGAACTCAACTACGCGCATTTACCTTATTACCAGAGCGAAGAAATGAAACATAAAATATTAAAATTGAAAATATTAAATATATCATTTCCTCGAGTGGGGATCGAACCCACAACCTGTCGCTTACAGTCACACGCTTGTGCTGCAAATAATAAACGTTCCCTTTATTTGTTTTAATATATCCAAGTACAGAAAGTGACCAGTAACAGATTTATTATAAGTATAGATGTAATTTCGTCGAGTGGGAACTGAACTCACTACCTGCCGAGTTCACAGTCGCTCGCTAGTGCGTCTGCACTACGACGGGGAACCTTTACATTACTTTATATCTTCATAATAACTACATAAAAGCGTATTCTTGTACAACGTCAGTTTAAAACATTGTTTTATAAAGTAAATACTAGAACTACCCGCACTATAAGAGAGAATGCACACATAATCCTATTTCAAAGTAAATACTTAGAATAAATGTGACAAGTTGTCGGTCTAACGAGTATTTACGACGCATTTTCTCTGCAGTGTATGAAGCAAAGATGAATTATTACTTTTGCGTTTTCTTATATTCATGTAAGACGTCTGATTTTACGCGCGATAGTTAAAATGTGTTTCTTTAATTTTTCACGTTAAATAAAATTTCGCGCGAAGGCCCGTTTTCTTAGCTCTTCTTCCGCTTCTACCTTGATTGAGAATCGAACTCACACCTTTCACATACATTCAAGCAGTCTCATCATTATATAATTAAATTTTCATCTACCCCCACAATATAATGCCACGTTAATTAATAATTTGCAATACCGTAGAGCAAGGCACATTTGTCAAACATTCGGGGCAATTCATCTTGTGACCTTTAAGAATGTAAAGCTTTGAATAACCTTCTAAGTGACATTTCTTATTAAAAAGTCATTATTTCTTTTAGAATAGACGTTACAACGTTATAATTGTAATACGCGACTATTAAAAAATACCTCCATTTTTTAATAGTTGGCGTTGAGTTCTGTCACTTAATGCCTTAAATTCGGTGAAAAGTAGTAAACAGAACGGAGTATCCTAACACTAAGTTCCCAAATTCCCTCTGCCTAATTTACCATGTGTGGGCTACAGCATGAATATGAGCGAGTGAGTTAGTGAGCAGTAGTTGGTTTGAATTGGCATATACTTTAGTGAATAGGCCGAGGGAACATAGTGTTCAGACATTTCGTTCTTCATTTTTTACCTAATTTTCGAGACATTGCGTATTGAACGACAAAGCGTGTTGCCATTGCTGACAACGTGACTCTCCCACTTGGGCTTTAGTCGCCTCTTACGACACTATCAATACCAGGGTGATCCTATCCTAAGCCGGAATCACACGGTGCAAAATCGTATCTGAAAAGTCAATTAGTGTTACTGCCAATTAACTAATAATAAAATAATTCCATATTATAAATACTACGTTTTAACTTTTTCATTTTATAAAAATATAGCTAATATCAATAAAAACATAGTCTGCTGATTCGATTTCCACTCGGGTGGATGAATCATTTTCTCTGGTATAAAGCACGGGGTTTGGCATCGACGAATATCTCGAAAATTGTTAAGCATTTGTAAAACGGTTTGTTTTGATATACATACATTTGTATTTAATGAATCAATAGTCAAGTCGAGAATTGATGCATATTGTAAAGGAGCATCTTAAGTTTACACTTAGATCTACTTAAATATTGCAGATGCTTAATGTTTTAGACCCCGAAACACAAAGAAATGTCTCTTCGGTCTGTTTGTGTATCTGTTTACGGTATCCTAGCTCATGAACAGACATACTTATCGAGATTTACTTATCACAATCAAAAGTGTCAGTTTAAATATTTAAATATTTAAGTGTTAGTTTCGGCGGAAAGTGGGGAACAAAAAGGAGTGTTTCAACATTAAGTTCTCAAGTCCCTGCCTACCCTGC